>VZTT01016475.1:0-62897 GCA_013400855.1 Buphagus erythrorhynchus | reverse complement strand
TTTTTTAATGTGTGTTCTGTGTGGGTTCCTGGTGTGGTATGGAAGTGCCACACACCCGCCTGAGGAGGTGACGGTGTGCCGTGTCGCCCAAAGGCGGTGAAGCACATGAGGAGGAGTGAGTCGGCTGCTGCTGCTGCGGGACATGGTAGGATTTTGGGGTTTCCTTGCCGACCTGATAGTGGGGAGCAACGCTGGGTTTGCCCCATGCCATGAGGAATACAGCGGCGTATCCTGGGTGTCTCCATCCTGGGGGCAGCTTGTGCGGGAGCATGGTGAGGCAAGCGAGGGAGGGAATCGCTACAGCACTTTTCTGTCCTTAAAAGCATTAGGGATGGACCAAGCAGATTGTAAGAATGCACTAGGGATGGACAGAGCAGATTGTCAGGATGCCCCTAAAGGCAGTGCCTGGGGCTGCTGTAGCTAAAGCACTGCTGTCAGCCAGGGAGGTGATTACACTCCCTCAGCCAAAAACCATCTCTTTTAAGTGGCCAGGTGGCACTGCTTCAGGCAGGCAGACAGCGTGGGGTGTAGGCAGCAAAGTGCAGAGAGAGATCACGAAGAGCCGCTCTGTGCTTTCTCTTTGGTCCTGACAAAGAACAGCACTTTCATCAAAAAGCCACAAAATCGGCCAATTTGGCAAGGGAAAACTTCACGTCCCTCCCAAGAAATGTTGTGCTTCCCCAGCATCAGAAGGTCTATCCACATCTGTAACATGTTCCAAACCTTAGGGTGGTGTTTCATGTCATCTAGTTTTAGTGCTCCAGTTTGGAACATCCCTTGGCAGACCCATCTGAGCAAGCACACATCAGCTGAGCTGGGATGGTCCCCCCCATTCCCCCATTCCCCCTGCCCCACCAGTGTCATGGCAGGGAGTTTGCAGTGGGGTGGGGGCCTCTGTCCCTGCTTCACCACCTCAGCCCTTGCCAAGCTTTTGTTGGGCAGGGATTGCAAACTTGTGATGGATGAGCTGAGGAGATGCCTGGTGCTGCTGCCAGAAACTGGTCATTTGTGTCACTGAATCATTCTTATGTCCTAGAGAGTGTGCTGATGACTCAGAGCATCTCTGGGGACAATGCTGCTGTGCCAGCCTTCACTGGTGTGTGTATGTTTGTGTACAGGGTACACTGGTGTCATGTTTTACACTTTCCATCCTACAGTTTGCATGGGCTGCTTTGGGTTTCTTAATTAATGAATTTCAGCTGCAGGAAAAAATGACAAGACTGGGGCTCATGTCACCCATTTTGGGTTTGGAGATAAGTCCTCCCTGTCAAAGGGAAAAGCAGCCCCTACCAGCCTTTTGTCTGCAGTAACATTTTTCTGTACAAGCCTGCACTATGAAGCCTTTCAAAGGTTCAGCCTGAGCCAGGTACCTAGTGTGGTCTCCCATGTGAGAGTGGGGTATTAACTTTTGCCAGGATTTCCATTTTGCCTTGGCAAAGGAAGGTCTGCTTCTGCAGCCCTTTCCCCTTTGTGAGCTCCTGCATTGACTGCTTTGATTTTGCCTGTAATCTGGGTTTGCTCTGGGCACCTGCAGGCAGGGCACTGATGGTCATGAGGAATAAATCCAGGCTATGCCCCCTAGCTGATCGTCTTGCTGCTTCATTTCAGCAAGACCTCAAACAAAATGCTCAAGATGATTTTTGACTCCTTTCAAAATCACCAGGAGGGTGACCTCTTGCAGAAAGCCAGAGGGATGCCAGCTGTGAGCTCCCCTGTTGGTATGGAGAGCACGCTTGCAGCTGGCTTCCTGTTGGATCCAGCCGCTGCACATGCCCAACCTGCTGCAGCAGAGAGTGCTGGGGGATGACTGCATTACAGAAACATATTCTTTCTTCTGGCTTCAAAATCTGCCAGTGAGTAGTTTCCAGTTGCTGTTGTTTGCCTAGTATGAGGCAGTCTAAATACGAGGGGCTGATTACACTGTATTAATCCTCTGGCATAGATTCCAAATGCCTCAATTCCATTTCCAATGCTCAGTAACTACAGTCCACCTGCAGCTACTTGCCTTGCCCTGAAGGAAAAGCCCCTTTTCTGTGAGCCTGGATGCACCAATGCTTGTACTACGTTTGCTCTGCTTGCTCACCCCATGGACTTTGATAGGAGAAGAAGCAGGCTGGGGGGTGGCTACCTGCAGGCCTTGCCCAGGATGGGGTCTGCAGGACACAGGCAGCACTCAGAGCCAAGTGGCAAACAATTTTCTTCCCCTTTTTTTCTCTTTCAGATGTAATGGCTTAACAGGAGGAAAATAGGGTTCCCTTTCTGCAGCTGAGGCCAGGGCTGGTATGAACAATTCTGTTTTGAAGAAAGCCCACAGAGCTGAAAGGCCCCGCTGTCCTCCTCCTTCTCCCTCCCCTTTGGAATCCCACGAATGCACTTTTCTGCTCTCCAGGAAGGGAAAAACCTGACAGTCAGCTCAGGGAAACTCAACTGTCTGATTTGCGCAACCTCCACTGAAGCTCCAAGGGAATCCAGTGCTATTCCTTGCCAACACCCCAAAGAGGGTTTTGTGCGTCCCCACTGGGCACCAAGCAAGCATTCCTGTTCCCTGGTGCTGGTCCACCAGTTAGAAATGAAAACTGAAAATAAGTGGATCAAAATCCCTCCTCCCCAAAATATAGGAAAAACATGACCCCTGATAAAATAAATAAAACTGAACCAAATGCCAAAATGTGTGACTTTTAGCAGCATTCCAGGCACTCACAAGCAGTATTGGCAAACTCATCAAGAGCAGGAGGAAATAAAATGTGATTTTATTGTAATGCATTCCTCCCCATACTAAATACAGCCCAGAACACATTGCAAGAGGGAAATGGCTTTCTAGCACCTCTGCCCTTTGCCTCTGTTATATGTGGAGGAGCTGCAGCAGCACAGCCCCTCTGGGGATGCCAAACCAGAGCCGGTGATCAGCCTAGAGGTGCAGCAAGAGAAGCTACCGGGGTGAGGGGAGTTGTGAGGAAGGGGGTCCATGGCTCCCAGATTACAATTCTTATGTCCCTGGGTTTGGAAATCCCAAAGGAGTCAGCTCCTAATCTATGGTCTGCGGCTGGAACCTGCTGAGGAGCAGGACTGTCAGTTCCAGAATGCCACAGGAATAAAGCATATTCTTCTTCCCCAGAAGAAACTCAGGGTTGGAGGCAGTTCGAGTGTGTGGGACTCGAAGGGAAGGAATCCAGCCCACGGGCCACAGTCTGCTGCCCTCCTCCAAAGCATCCCCTGTACAACCTCTCAGAAACAAAGGCAAGACTGTTCAAAATGAGCGGGGCATGAGGCGCAGATGTTGCACAAAGGCAAGCCACATCTGTTTCACTGGGGAAGGGGCCCCCTACTTGCTGGTTCAGCAGGCAGATGGGAAAGCTGCTCTGAAAACTTACAGAGCTGAGTGCAACAGGCTGGCCAGGAAACTGGGACGAGGGGAGGGGGAAAAGGGAAACCTGGCAGGAGCCTGCACGAGAGTGGTGGAGTCAGGGAGCAACAGCCTCCCAAAACTGCTGCTTTCCCTCCTTGACGTCCCTGCCAGGAATTTCTAGGTTGTGCTGCTCTCATGTAAGCGTGAGGGTTAGGGGAATGAGCAGAGGGAGAGGAGGGAAGATGGGAAGGACCTCCCATGTCCCGTGAGGATAGCAGGACAGTCGTGCATTTGGGGCTGCCCAGGTCCTCACTGTCTCCTGTGAACACGGGATGCTGTTCCAGGTCCTCGGTGATCTGGATGGTTTGAGTGCAGGTTGATATCACTTTTGAAATCAGTGGTGTAAAGTAAGGGAGATGTTTGCACATGCAAAACAGACCTGTGCATCTCAGTGATGTGTCCTGAAAGACTGCCATCAATCTCTTGGGAGATGTGTCTCCAAGAAGTAGAAGACCCAGCTGAGTGCAAGAGTCTGCAGTAAAAGCCCTGGCTCTGAACTTAAATAGGAGAAAGATAAGGCATCTGAAAGCTTTTAGTTCTGCTACTTTAAGGAGAAGAAGTGTAGCATCCTGGAGACTGTTTATTTTTGTGGTGCTTCATGTTGATTTCTGGGATTAAACCAGAGTGGTCCTGAGCTGCATTGTACATAGAACCAGGATGAAAAACTCCCTGTCCATCCCACACAGAGCTGAGTATTAGCTGTCTGCAAGCTGAGATTTACACAGTGGGAGTGAGGAGAATTATGAATCTTTCCTTTTGCTTAGTGAAAATCACATAATTTTGGGGTAAGGGTGGTGTCATCACAGGGTAAGCAAGTCCCTGCTGGTACCCTGAAGGCCTTTAGTCCACAGTAGGTGCAGGACAAGGTGTGTGTCCCCTCTGGGTCCCCCCAAGCAGCAGCCCTGACTTTGACTGCACCAGCTGCACCCCATGGTGTGATGTCCTCCAGCCAGGTGCTGGCCATCTGTTTCCTTCAAGGTGTGTCCTCTGTCTTCTGCTTCAGGTCTTCCTTCTTCAGAGATACTGAACAGGACATTTGGGATGCTGGGAGTCTTGCCACTCTTGTAAACTACTCCTGGAGAGGGCAGGGGGTTTACAAGCCTGCATTTCTGCTGTACTTCTTTGGTGCATAACTCAACTGGGAGTAGACAGTGCGATGGGAATAGCATTGTTAAACAGAGCAGTTTACAACTATGGCTGAAGATTTTGTTCAAAATGGTCCTTTGGATGATGGATGTGTGAGAAGGGGCTGTGCTCAGCCTCTGGCTGTGCAGAGAAGAACCTCCAGGGCAAGGAGCCTCCCAAAACCAAGAAATAGTCTGGGTGAGAGGTTTAGAGCAAAAAACAGGACATTTCATCCCCGAGAAGCAAAAAGCTCGAGGGGCTGATGCAGGGCCTGGAGCCAAGGACACACCAGGTTATTACTAGAGAGAGGCTGTAGAGCTTGAAGGTTTCCAGGTTTTTATAATTTGGTGCCCCAAGGCTGTAGTGATAACTGGGAAGAACTGTGAAGGCAACATTATTTGAGAAGTTAAAGGAGGTGTGGTGTGTTGGCACCATCCCTTTGAAGTCAGTGCTCAGACTGTTTCATCCGTTTATGCTGCTGCCGGACTGCTGCCCTCTGTTAGTGCAAAGTATGCTTGTCTTGCACTTAGGCTATAAATGATCCCAGAAACTTTGCAGGCTGTCTGAAATTTAGCAAATTACAGCATGTTTTAAGGTTTCATCCCAGGCGATTTAACTCGGTCATTTTCTGGTTTAGTTTTGGACATATTGGTGGGGAGGTTTGTGTGCCAGCTCTGAGGACTTTGCTGACTCTGCAGGGAAGGACCCAGCACCATGTGTTGATGTGTCACATATCCATCTCCCCAGCTTCTCCTGACCCAATGTTTGCCGTGACTCCATTTCAAAGGCTTTATGGGAGCAGTCCCCTTTCCCACCTTCTCAGTGCCTGGCTTGAGCTTCCCAAGCTACTTGTGTGGAAGTGGGGCTGGAGGAGCACCTTGAGCAGACAGGCATGGCCCACCTGCCACATCCCTGTCCTGGAGCCAAGCAGGATGGTCTTCAGGGTGTCTGCAGAGTGCCAAAATATAGTGGGGTCAGGGTTCTCCCCTCTAGAAGAGCATTTTTGAGGATAAAAACATTCATCTCTGAAGGAAAAAACCCAGACAGCTGGTGTGGGTCTGCTAGGAATAGCAGCCACTTTGCTGGATCATGAGGCCAGATGAAGGGCTGTCTTATTCTTCATGACCCATGGCAATGTGGGTGCAGGTGAGTGCTGGTGAAGCTGTGGGGAACACAGCAGACCTGCCCTCCTGGGGAGCCTCTCTGAGCCAGAGCTACCTTTGGGACTGGCAATCATCATTTAGTAGCTGTCTTTAGTCAATTCCCACTCTGCGAGCCATCTATCTTTCCTGAGCAGGATAATATAGGAAGGCACTTAGGCACTTGAATGATGGGCAACAGACGCTGCCAAGCATTTCCTTCTGCTCAGACTTGCCTAGAGTCACTCCAGGGATAGAGAGGTTTTGTCTCCTTCCATGTCCTTAGCATGGTTATGCGTCTCCAGCCCATGTGCCGTGACCTTAACAAACCAAGCAAGCTTCCTGCACAATATGAAGAAGAAGAGGCCGATCCAAACCCAGATCTTACTGACACGCCCACTCCCCCATTGCACCAGGAGCTGCTGCAAACACCATGTGTGGGTGCAAGGCTCTGGAGACATTCCCAGAGGTGGGGGGCAGGCAGAGGAGGTTTCCCACTTGTTTTTCAAGCAGTCTTTGTTAAAACTGGTCACGGCAGGCTGCACCTCCTGCTGCCCAGGCGGTTTTGTGGTTCATTGGGCGGACAGCGAGCATGGAGCTGGGCGGGTGAGCACAGCCCTGTGTGTCACACCCCCCATGCACAATGCACCCTGCTCAGCATGCACCCAGAGAAATGCAAGGGCCTGCCTTTAACCTGCTCTTTGGCAGGGTGCCTTTGGAAAAGTCCTCTGAGCTTGGGAGTCTAGGGCAGGCAGGTGGCCAAGAATGACATGGCCAAGGCTGAGCCATCCTGGCTTCTTTGGGCACCTCTTTGGGACAGTGGGATTTTCTGCTGAAGGTGTCTTGCAGTGCTGGTGCAGGGGCAGGAGGACTCATTTGAATGCGAGAGGAAAGTAGGAATCAATCCAGTTTTCAACAGCCACGTATTTCCGTGGCATCTTTCTAGTCTCAGGGCTGTTTCTTACATTCTTGGATAATGAAGTTTGGGGTTTGTTTTTCTTTTCTCTCAAGCTCGACAAAGCCAATTTGATGCACTTTGAAAAGAAATTGAAAACAGGCTTCTCTGCTTCAAATTCTGCCAAGGTTCAAGCATCCTGGGAATACAGTGTCAAGGATAACCCTCCCCCACCTCACCCCCAACTAGACTTAGAAAGTTTTATCTCCTAGCATCAAAGCTGCACAGCTCTCCACTGTGCCTTCAGAGCCTGGACTGTGCTGTATGTCCCTCTAATGAGTGAGAATATATATTATTTACTTATTGGCATCCTGGAACAAGCAGTACCTCTCTTAAGCCTTTTTATGGATTTTGCCTGCTGGGAAAAGGACCTAATTTCTGGCAAAGACATGCTGTACTGTCAGTATGTCAGCCTGGCAAAGCAGAGCTGTACGTATGGTTTGCATTTCGGGCTGAATCGAAGCCATGGCTTCAACTGCAGCATTTTTTTACAGCATGGGCTCAGAGCAAGACTCTTTGGAAAAGTATTTACCCAGGGCTTGTAAATACAGTATTATTTCTGCAATGTTTTATCATCTAGGTTATTATTAAATTTGCAATATCAACCACCAGAAATAACACAGAGACTGTACTTGCACCTTTTTTGTTTCTTTTTGTTGTTGATGTGGTGGGGAAACTCTGAGCAGCACTGGGGATGGGAGCCTGCACTGGCCCTTGCCCAACTTCACAGCCCAGGGTTTCAAGTTCAGGCTGGGGCTCTAACTTGTGGTGCCCAAACCCGAGCTCACTGACAAGGAAGACAAAGTGGGTTTGGACAATAATGATTCCTTAACCACTTGGACTGTAAACTGTCTCGATATTAAAAACCCAGCAATCGTTGCCATCCATTTGGCATACTCTATTCTCTGGCCGTGGGTTACAAAAGATTTTTCCTGCAGTGTTTTGAAGGCTCTCCATGTGGCTCCCACATGCATTCTCCCCACTGGATAGTGGAAGTTTTGGCAGACAGGCTTTTTAGATACCCAGAGATGGTACAAACAACCAGAGGTTTATTATCAGCTGGATAACAAAAACAATCACCCTGAAAATCCTCTGTGCTGAAGAAAAGGGTTACAGGGGTTTTTGGTGAGAGTGGGATGGAGAGAGATGTGTCTCTCCAGAAGGATGGGACAGGGGAGGTGCTAGGAAAACATGCCCAAGAAAGCACAGATTGGGAAGGGACTTGGCTAGATGCAGATGGGAATACTGAGATTTACACTTAGCCCTATCCTTTGGGATTGATTCCATAGATATCACTGCTATTAATTCAGCACAATTTGAGGCCAGAGGAACAGATTATGAGGCACTTAAAGTGATGACTTGAAATGAGTGTGGGTATCAGGATACTAGGATCAGCCCTTTATATGCCACAGAGTTATTTTACTACGGTTAAACTAGGATTTAGACATTGCACCTCCCCTAAACTCTTGCTCAGGAGGTCAGACATGGATTGCAGATGCATGGGAAAGAATGTATGTCTGCACTCTGCAGAATTTGCTTGAAACCCGAGGCATGAAGGTTTTGAGTAGCTGAGCTTGAATGTTGCCTGTGCCACTTGATGTTGGCTGTGGTTCCACAGCAAACCATTATCCCATCCAAGTGGGAGAGAGCTGGGGAGGCATCACAGCCAGCCCCTTGCAGAAGTCCTGCTGCCCCTTAGGGTGCTTAGGGGTGCCCATGTTCATTCTCTCCCCAGAAAGGCACCTAAGACAATGATTTAGCCACATAGTTTGATGCCTGGGACAGCTAATGCCAAGCCTCGAATGATCCTGCTGGTGATCTAGGACACGACATCCTTCTCTGGACAGTCTCACCCCGGACTAGGTCCTTTCTGCTCTGGGAAGAGATAAAGCAGGGGTGCCCTGGCAGGTCCCAAAGCCCTGTCCCAGACAGCTCCTGGTTCCTGGCAGAGGCTGGTGTAAACCCTGCCTGAAAAAAGGATTCAGCCCAGCAGATATATTTTGCTGCACTACATTGTATTTCTGGGAGAGAAGCAATTAAGTGAGAGCTATAAAGCTGAATCACTCCAAGTGCACCATCAATAGCTCTTATAAACTGCATTAAATCTGCTCTTGAAAGGGAGGCATGGATGGAACACCTCTAGGGTTGAGGCCAGCAGGTCAGTGGCTACTCTTACCCACCTCAGCTGATGCAGTGTCTTTGCAAGGGATGTGGCTCCTCACCAGGGGGCTGTCTGAAGCAGTCTCTCCAAGCTGAGGACATGAAACCTGATGAATTTTAGGATAGCGCCGTGTCAGCTTATAAGCTCATGCACTGGGGTCGCCTGGGGCAGCTGCTCTTGGGGCAGGAGTTGTGCTTGTGGTGGGTCCCTGTGGTCGGTGGGAGCCTGTGGTCCTAAAAGCCCCACAGCTGGAAACGCTTTTGCTTGCCCAGCTCCTTTCTGGAAGTTATTCTGGCTCTGGCTCTCACCTCTCCAGCTTTTTAGCTCCTTTTTCCAAGCTTCTCCTCTTATAAACAGTCTCTTATCCCTTCTTTGGCAATATATTGTCCTGCTGTGTCTGCCATGGATAGGCTCATGCTTCCAAAATAAATAATTGGGAAAAAAGTATCTACTTGACCATCGCCTTGACTTCCAATGTGGGTTTAAGCTGCTTGGAAATGCCTGTTGAAAGCAGAGAAACGGCGCCAAGGTGCTTTTTGTGGCTGCAGCCTCCTGAAGTGTGTGAGGCTGCCCAAACCCTAGTGAATGAGGCATGGGTACAGCATGGTCTGGGAACTGGATTGGCTTGGAGAATGTCACAGTGCTGCCCCACCATTGCCCTCTACCTCAGCCCAAATGGGAATGTCCCATGCTTAGGACAGCCCCAGCTGTTTAAAGGCAGTTCCTTAGTGCTGGGGATCAGAATATTTTAGGATTCTCATATAGCATAGATTGTGTCATGGACTCATAGAAGGGTTTGGGTTGGAGGGAACCTTAAAGATGTCTAATTTGAACCCATGTGTCATGAGCAAGGACATTTTCCATTAGACCAGGTTGCACTGAATTTCATCCTATCTGGCCTTGAACACTGCAGGGGTGGGGCCTCCACAGCTTAACTGAGCAACCTGTTCCAGTGCCTTAATATTCTCACAGTTAAGAATCTTTTCCTAATATCTAATCTAAACCTCTCTTTCAGTTTAAAGTCCTTTTTCCTTGTCCTGTCACTCCACATCCTTGTAAAAAATCCCTCTGCAGCTCTCTTGTAGGCCCCTTTGGGCACAGGAAGGTGCTGTAAGTTCTCCCTAGAGCCTTCTCTTCTCCAGTCTAAAAAACCCCAGTTCTCTCAGCCTGTCTTCATAGGAGAGGGGTTCCAGCCCTCCAGGAGTTTGCACTCTTTTTTAAAAAACATAGCCAGTCACAGGTCCTGACTGACACTTGGAGCTGCCTTGCTTTTGCTGGATACAGCAGCAGATGGGCAGAGCTCCAGAGGCCTTGTCTCATCACACATTGAGATATCCAACTTATGGGTTCAGTGTGCAATCAGAATAGGAACCAGTGAGGGTGTCCAGAGTAAGGTCTGAAAAAGAAAACCTCTTAGGAACTGGAAAGTGTTCACATCTAGACAGGAATTTGCTCTGGTTTGGTCTTATTTATTTTTTTTTTCTACATTTCTTGAGACTTTAAAGCGAAATATTTGACCACATAAAATTCATTGCCCATAAGGTCACCTGTACCTCAGTGCTGCAGATATGGCAGCCTCTGTGTGGGGAGTGAGCCCTTGCTCTGATTTGCTTCTGAAGGGACTGCAGTTGACTTCTGGCACAAATCATGGCACCAGCCATACCCCTCCTGCTGCAGTGCTGGTGGAGGCAGTGAGTGCTTGTGGAATGCCTCTTGCAGGGATCACACAAGCAGAGGGGCTGCTCCTCTAGAGCAAACCCTGCTTCTCTGCCCGCAGTAACACTCCAGCATCATTCCACCCTTCTGTCCCCGCAGGCCCAGCGACCATGGCGACGGACGGGGATGAAGCCCCCAGCCCCAGCAGCTGTGGGGGTGCTGCTGGCCCTGGCCCTGCTGGCTCTCATCCACCTGCCCCCACCACTGGAGCACTCCCTCCTCCCGCTGCCAGCCTCATTTCCCCCTGCACCCCCGAGGGAGGTGGCTGCTCCCCTGTCTGGAGGACAAGCCTACAGGAAAAGGCTCCCCATGCCCCGCACTCACCTGCGGCAGGAGCAGGCCCCTGGCCAGAGCAGGAGGGGGCAGATGGAGAGGGACACTGCCCCATGGTTCTCTGCTGACGACCTCCAGAAGATGTGGCTGCTGTCCAGTGGGCAGGTGGTCTCCAAAACCCGTGTCCCTGCCCACGGGCAAATCATGCGAGTGAGGCTGCGTGCCGAGGGGGATGCCAAGGGGGATGCCAAGGGGGATGCCAAGGGGGATGTCTTGACAGCCAGCCCAGAAGGAGACTGCCAGGATGGGCGCTGTGGGCTCATCAAGCGCCCTGGGGACCTGTACGAGGTGCTGGCCTTCCACCTGGACCGGGTGCTGGGGCTGAACCGCAGCCTGCCCGCTGTGGCCCGGCGCTTCAGCAGCCGCCTCCTGCCCTACAGCTACACCAACGGCGCCCTGCGCCCCATCATCTGGTGGGCTCCTGACCTCCAGCACCTGGAGGATGCCAACAATGACCAGAACTCCTGTGCCCTGGGATGGCTGCAGTACCAGGAGATGCTGCAGCCCCACAGGCCAATGCTGCTGGCCAGGGATGCTCCCTGCTCCAGTATCCCGCACAGCGAGTGGAGCCGCCTGGCCCTCTTTGACTTTCTTCTCCAGGTAGGGCTGTGGTGATTGAGGCCACCTGTCCTGTCAGCTGTGGCACCTGGGTTCCCCTGCACCTGCACCTGTGTTGTCTGACCATGGTCTCCTGCTCTATGGGGGTCACATAGGCTGTGGTTTCTTGGGATGTATTTTCACTCATCAGCTGATGGGGAGCAGCAGAACTTTGCGCAGAAGCACTTTGGCCTGAGTATGGTCCATGTTTGGGACTTGCAGGGGAAACACAGGCAGGTTGTGCTGAGTCTGTCCTCATATGGGTGAGCTTTCTGCTGTTCATTTTGTGCTGGCAGAGGCCTGGGACATCCGTAGAGACATCCCTAGGGCATCCCTAGGGATAAAGTAGCATGTATTGCATCAGCCCCATCACATCCAAACTCAGGGATGTGCTGCTGACACTGGAAATAAGGAGCCCTGCCTTGGACAGCACTGCCTTCCTCCTCCTCGGCATTAATAGCACTTAATCTTCTGTCTGGAAAATCATACCCTGCTGCTACAAGGGATTACAACAGTATTCCAGAGAGTTATCAGGTCTTGGAGGGCAGCTGTGAGGAGACAGAAGTGATTTCTGTGGAGAAAAAGAAAGCCTGTTTAGGCACCTGGGGGCTGGTTATCAGACAAGAGAAAACTGCCTGAAAGGACAAGTATTAATACAAAAAAAAAGAAAGAAGGGAAGAAAGAAAAAACCTAAACTACTAAAATATGTTTTCCTTATTCTTTCTCTTTTTTTTACAACTATGCCTGGCAGAGGTGGAGCAGTTCTGGCTGGGCTTGAAAATATTTTAGCTGAAACAACCAGAGAAATGAGAAGATTAACCAATCCCCTTCCCTTCCCCAGGCCAAAATACCACTGAGTGCAGTGGAAAGGCCAAGGCTGCAGAAGAAAGTATCTAGTTCTAAGGAGAGTTCCTCCTCAAGCGCTGAAGCAGTGCAATGATAAATTCAAGGGCAATCCACAGGTTCTCCTCAATAATTCTGATGGAATCCTCCCATGCAGGAAAGTCACATAAAGGTAAAGAGTCTGCAGGATATTATAGAAGTGGAGTAGCATCTTTCAGAAATGGCTTTAGCATCTCACACCTTTGCTGGGGAAGGAGAAGTTGTCAGATTTCTCAAATCAGAGATTTGAGCCCTGTTGTACATTGGCATTGAAATCTTGGTAGTTTTCTTCAATTTCTCTTAAAATTTGGCTTCTTCTATGTTTATTTCTCTTGGTATTTGCCATAAGGGAACCTCCCACTATGTGCAAAGTTTTAGTGGCGGCAAAATGCCGAGCCTGGTAGAAAAGGGGCAGCTGCTGTTGGCTTTGTCCAGCACTTCAAAGAGGACCAAAATCAAATCAACTCTGCAGCCACATCCTGCCCTGGGACACCCTCTTCCCAGCCAGGGGGAGAGCAAGAAAATTTCCCCTAGGAGAAGCCACCCCAGGCTGAATCATAACTGGAAAAACCTATCAGATGCAAGGGGATGCCCCAGGATGGGCATAAGAGAGGCTGAAGGTGAGCTTCTGGTAGTGTTTGGGCTTGGATGGGAGGTGTGGCTAATGTATTTGGGTTCTAGCAATAATACCAAAATTCCCATGAATTAGAGATCTTTAGGCTCTGGAAACAAGAAATTAATACCAAAAAATCAGGGGAGGGCCAGGGGAGGGAGGGCTTGTCAGCATGTCAGGGCACTCTCAGCATCTCCACAGCCATCTGGTCCCTCTCCTGGGGCTCCACTTGGACACCAGATCTGCCTCCACCTCACATCTCTGCGGGTTCAGCACCAATCCACGTTGGTTTCACAGGTGCTCCTGGGTGGGTGAGTGGAGTGCTGAGCTGTTAATATCTCCATAATTTCTCTCAGGTTGCCTTCACCTTCTGTGCAGCCTGCAAAATAACATAGTAGGTGAAAGAAACTGATGTGCTGAGCTCTCCAGTAGGCAGACTGAGGAGATGTGTGGAGGAAATGTGATATTTTGTTCTGTTTCCATGTGTTTTGTGACAAGATGCTCAAGCACTTTTTTAACTGGAGTGTTTCCCAATGGAGAAATACTGACCTGAGTTCTTCATTAAATCTCAGAAAATAGAGAGGTTTAAGAGGCTCCAGTGTGGGACTAATCCTTCTTCTCAAAGGGTTATTAATGGAATGGCCATGGAGATCACAATTCTTGTTTCCCTGCAGCATCTTCTCCAGTGCTTGGTCAGTGTTTGGGTTCAGACTGAACTCTGTGTCAAAGCACAGCCTCTAATTGGTAACTTGTGCTAATTACCAGGGTGAAGGGAATAGGCAGCGTCTGTGAGTCACTTGGCTTCTGTCCTGTCACCTGTAGATCCCTTCTGGATCACCTGAGATCTGCTCCAGCCCTTCCAGTGGCTCCAGGAGCCTCTCTGCACCCCAAGCCCTGCCTCCTGGGCTGGCACCAGCAATGCCAAGCAAATCAGCAAGTCTGACATTTTCCTGCTGCAAAGAGAAAATATATTTATTTTATATTTTATATATATTTTTATATATTTCATATATATTTAAAGGAGGATTTATATATGGGTTTTTTTTGTAAACAGGCCTTGAGAGCTGGATGAGGTGAGGCAGCTCCCCTACAGGGTCATGTCAACACACAGCCATGGGGAGGTCTGTTGACAGCCAACGAGGTCCTGCCTGCCCCACAAATCACCCCAGAGGATGTGCCAGCTGCTTCTGACAAAGCTGAGGAAGCCCCATAAATACTGAGGCCGGGTCTGACAGTTTTATGTCTTTTTTTTTTTTTTTTTAAAGCCCTTCATTCCTCCAAGGGGGTGGTTGAAACACTGGAAGTTGTCAAGAAGCTCCAGGGTTTCTGCAGGGAACTGGGATGGGAAGCAGGAGGTTTGACAGCCTGAATGACATGGAGCCTTAGCAGCACCTGCAAATGATTAAACACAAATGTAGCTAAAACAAGCCACCGTGGCCCAACTTAAATGTCAGGCATGCTCTGCATATGCACAGACCGCTGTTTCCCTTGCCGATACTTTTCCATTCATCTTTCCATTGAGAGCTGCTCAGGTAACCATAGGGATGGATGAAAGGTTGCATATGTGACAGGAACCAGATGAAACCATCATACAGAGTACTAGGACTTGGAAAAAGAAATTCTTTTTAAGGTTTCAGACTCTAGATTTCCTGGGGTGCTTTGTTGGTTTTTCTAATTCATTCATGATTTTCAGCTGGGAGCACAACCCCTTCGCTCTGTGCAGATACAGAATGCGGAGGTACCAGGTATCTGAACTCCATCAGAAAAACCTGTCACCATCACCTTTGTCATCACCTTCTTCATGGCAGAGGGGTTTGTGCTTCCATTCCTCTCACTCACCAGTGTACGCAGCTTTTCCATTGCACATCTCCTGAGGATCCCTAGAAATGTTTTCTTTTCCCCTGTACAAGAACAGCTCACAACAGGGCCTCCCCATCCCAGGCACATGTCCCTGCAAAGGTCCGCAAATGTCTCCTGCAGGTTCATGACCGCCTGGACCGCTACTGCTGTGGGTTTCAGCCTGATCCCTCTGAGCCCTGCGTGGAGGAGATGCTCCATGAGAAGTGCCGGAATCCAGCAGAGCTGGTCCTGGTCCACATACTGGTATGTCTCCCTGCTGTCCAAGGGCTGCTCTGGAGCTAACATGGAGGTGCCTGGGAGGTACTTGCAGGGCTGAGGTGGTAGCAAGGGGAATGTAGGTCCCATGGTGGTGCTGGGTCCCTGGTGGAAGGTATGCCCAGGCATGGAGGGACATAGACATTGGCATCTGCTTTCCCCAAAATACTCTCAGGCTTTCTCACTGCATTAAAAAGCAGCCTAAACCCCCACAATGGTGACTCTGCACTGAGTGAACTTCTCCTTCCCACCCTGCTGGCAGGTCCGGAGGAGTGCTCCATCCCGCCTGGTGTTCATCGACAATGCGGGCAGGCCACAGCACCCTGAGGAGAAGCTCAACTTCAGGCTCCTGCAAGGCATAGACAGGTAGGAATGTGCATGTGCTGAGCAAGGGCTGAGCTGGCACACAGGGGATATCCAGGAGCCCTGTGTGTGCTCACCTTCTCGCTGCTCCTGGTCTCCCTGATGGGGCATCCTTCTGAATCAGGACCATCTCCCACCCAGAACAGGGTGGGTAGCTAGGCTCACAAATAAATCCCATGTGCCCCTGCCCTGAAACTAACTCTTTATTCCGCACTGGGTTGCTGATGGCAGGCTCCAAAGCCTATTTTCCCTCTTTAATTGACAGCTGCACAAAAATAATGAATAATCAGGTATTTCAGCATTTCTTGCGCCATTGCCCATGAGGCATTTTGGCATGCTAGAGGCCTCTTGATTTTGAATTTGTGTGGGTCTCTGTCTGATGGAGCTATCCTGCATGCTCACTATGGGTAGAGTTTAAGCAGAAGGCTCCTCATCCTGGGTTCCTCTGGGTAGATGTGCAGCTGCTCCCTTCCTCTCTGCTCAGCCTTCCCTGGATAACCCCTTCCCTCCCTGTCTCTTCTGCTCCCCACTGCAGCTTCCCCGCAGCGGCAGTGGCCACGCTGCGGTCGGGCAGATTGCAGAGCCTGCTGCAGCGGTCCCTGCGCCTGGACCGGGAGCTCTGGGAGAGCCAGGGTGGTGCTGAGGGGCTGAGACCCCTGCTCCAGACCATTGACAGGAGGGCACAGATCCTGCTGCGCCACATCCAAGAGCACAACCTGACGGTGTTTGAGGACTCACCGTGCTGAACTGACCTCTGGCTGGCTCACAGGGCCTGCCTTGCACATCCCAGCAGCCATGGATGTACCTCATGCCTTCGGCATGGACGTTATGAGGCTCTGTGCTGGTGCTGGCTCTCCACAAGGTGTTTCCCCTCATCTTGTAAGATGATCTGGAGAAGCAGATGGAATCACAGGGAGTAGGAAAGATGGGGAGGAGATGTCTCCTAAGACAGCCCACAACTGCTTGAGAAAGGCAACAGTGGTCAAGTTATGACTGTTATCCATCTCAGCATGGATTTTCAAAGGAAGGGCACATCCATGAGGTTTTTTTGGGTGCCTTTACTCACACAAACACACATACAGCAACTATGAAAACTGGGGGCTTGGACAGTTGAACAGCTGACAGGGATCCTGGAAAGAGTGAAAGAAGCAGTGGAAGAAGTCACTGGCAGCCTTTCCATGACTTGTACTGGGCTTTTTGATGATGCCTTCACTATTTCCAAAACATCCCAGACAGAGAAGCAGGGGGAAAGCAGGGGGAGCTTTCTAAGTGGATTAAACAAAGACAAGACACTAGAGCTGAACTCTCCCTTTCCCCCTGCAGAAGAGGTGATGTATGCCTGGGAGTGAGTGTGAGCCACTGCCTGAAGCTAGGCAGGACCTTGGAGCTCAGCAGCACCAGGCAGTAGCTGCCATCACATAACCTATGGTACCATCCCCAGTGAGAGGCACGTGCTGTGTGGCATGTGCCATGATTCATGCATGTGCTTTGGTGGGCCTGGGCTGCTGCCAATGTTTTCAATGTTGGATTTGAAGATTTAAATCTCTCGTTCACTCTTTCCCTTCACTGTCAGGGGATTAAAGGCAAAACTGCCCCACTTCTGAAAAACACTCTTGGCTGCTCTCTTGGGCATAACTGCATGTAACTCTTCCCCAGGCTTGCAGAAATGCATTTTAACAAAAATGCCAGGCTATTTTAGCAGAAGGCAGTCGAGTGCAAAATGCTTTCTGAGCATGCTGGCACCTCTGGCAGAGCCCATCCTGTTCCTGTCACCCCTCAGGCTCTTGCCCAGCAGCCCATTCTGATGAAGCACAGCAGCATCCCAGCTAGGCAGGTCCTCAAGTGTCAGGGCTGAGAGATAATTGAAAATCAAAATGAACAGGAGGAAAAAGATGCAGGGATGGGCTCCATCATTCCCCACAGTGTGTTTCCCAGCTGAGGTATGCCTAGAGCAGTCAGTTCCTGTGGGTTTATGGTTTGCCACCAGAAGGCTTTTTAAAGGCCTCCATTTCTCCAGTTTTACAGGCAGAGCATCCATGCTTCAGGCACTCCAATTCACTTGTGCCTTTGGAAAGTCTCAGTGAGACTGGCATGGGTACCCAGCTGCACCATGCTGTAGCTGTCTCATTGCAATAGCTTTGGAGAACATGGCCACCCATGCAGTGGGAGAGGAAAAGCTGGGTATGGATACCTTCCCTGCTCCATCCTTCTCAGCACTATGTCAGTTTGAGAGCCTGCAAGGGAATGCTTTAACACCCATGCTGATAAGTACAGGCAATTACCTTTTTTCCCCTTTTCCCTCTTGCTGAAGAGAGGATGAAGTGAGATGTAGGTGACATGAATCAACAAGCAAGCATGAGTGCTCTCAAGAAGCATCAACACTCAGCATCACAGGCACAGCAGCATCCAAAGTGCCATCAGCTTGTTCCTGGAGTCCTGCCCTCCAATTAACCAGGGAGAGCCTTTCCCCCAGCACTATCCACCCTGTGAATTATCACCCCATTTGCTGTACCATGAGATGGATGACGGTCATGGAAACCCTGCTAAAGCCTGAACCACGGGGATTTATTACTGCGAGATGAGTTTAGATTGTAAGCTTGAAAGAGAACAAAATAACTCATCCTGGGTCCTATGAAAAGCCATACCCAGGCGTGGCTGTGTAAGAGTAAAGGATACTAAATGTAACATAATTAAATCCAGAAAATATGCTGGGGAAAACTGAGGTTACAAGAGAAATAGTTATGATGTACAGCATCAGTCAGTCTTTCTTTTTCTCATTAAAGTGAGAAATTTCATTAAAGGAGAGGTTTTCATCCCATGTAAGCCAAGTTCTCAGCGAGAATCAAGAGACAGTTGGGGGCTCTGTGCAGTGGCCAAAGCTGTAGACATTGCTGAGCTGGACCAGCAGCTTTTGCCTTGCCTCTGATTGCATCTGCTTGACCTTAACATTGCACAAGGTAGTGGGGTTTTTTTTGCATTTCTTTAGTTGTAATGTGAGTTTGCTGGCTAAACACATGTGGGAACATCTGTAAGCAGTTATACATGTGAATAAAAATCCCTCATGATTTAACAGAGAGCCATGTATGGATAAATGAGAGAAGCAAAAGCCAAGATCTTGCTGAGACTGATCATTAATCTTCTCTAATTAGTCTGTTTTTCCATGGGCTTGCCTATGTAGCCAGCCAGGCTCTGAACTGCAGTCATGGCAGTTCAGAGGAATCCTGTGGACTGCATGCATCAGCCTTTACCATGTCGTATTGGGTTTGGTTTGCTCCAGCTACCAACGTGCTGTATTTCCCATAACAAACTTGCTTTTATGGTTATAACTACGTTATAAACATTCGTGTGGGGCCATGCTTGACAAACTAGATTTCATCTGAGCAGGGATGCTGTTTTACCAAATTTTACTGCACATCATCACACATCGTGTTAGGGTGTGGTCACAAAAAAAGATGGTCCAAGCTGGCTGCAGGATGGCTTTGTCTTTAAGAAAGCAGTAGCAACAGCTAAGAAAGGGAAAGAGCAGTGGAGAGGTAAGGGCTCCTTGACTGGGGGAATCCCTGCAGTACCCTCCTGCTCACCCTTGGCACCTTGGAATGCGCTCCGAGAACAGCATTTGGGAGCACGGGCACGCACCTCCACGGAGCTCCACCAGGAGGGAGCTGCTTCATTCCGCAGTGATGCGAGTGACGTGACCTGTGTTTAACAGCTCTCTGGCTGTGCACAGCCCTGCAGCTGGCAGAAAACAGGGCTGGGGGTTGGAAGGCAGGGGCCAGATTGGCTCCAGCCTGCCGAGCACAGGCACTCACACATGCAAACACGGTCTGTGCCACTGCTCCCGTTCAGCCTGATCTTAAGCCCCCAGAATGGTGATCCCCGGGCACCCCCAGCAGCCTGCTCCAGTGCCTTGCTGACCTCACCCTCCATAAACTAAATGCTCATTTGCTGCATTTAAGGGCCACTTCTTGAGCTGGACACAGGACACTAAGTAGTCTTTTCTGCAGCCCTAGCATACATTGAGCCTTCCCAATGGCCAGGGGTGACACCAGTGGGGTGGCACTCAGGGGTGAGATGATGACCCACCCTTGTGCTTCCTTCCCCCACCCAAAAAGGGTGGGTTGTCACAGGTGCCCCTCAGACACCCCATAGGGTGCTCTGCAAAACCCACCCAAGCATCCCCGTGCTGCACAGGGGAAGCGTGGGCTGACTGCTGCCTAAAAGGCAAGAGCTAGCAAGTAAATCCAAATTCATTGTTAAATCTCTGGATATAAAAATAATCTGGCTTTTAGAAAGCAATTTATTTATGCTTTCAGTACTTACTTAAATATTTATGTGAAAAAGGGGAAGAAAGGTCTGCTCTGACATAAGGCTATTGTAGCAACAGTCTTTGAGATTAATGGAAGTAAATTAGCCTGATGTTTTATTTACATCCAGAAAAGCAATAGATAAACTCTCCTTGTGATGGATTTTCTTCATTAGCTGGGTGAACGCCTAAGGTACAGCTCTTGACATTGTTTCTTCCATGCAGTTAGACAAACAGTTTATCAAAGGAGTATAAAATTGTCAGGAAAAGAAGCAGATTAATGGCCAGTAAAGTGAAGATCATTGAATNATTGTAGCAACAGTCTTTGAGATTAATGGAAGTAAATTAGCCTGATGTTTTATTTACATCCAGAAAAGCAATAGATAAACTCTCCTTGTGATGGATTTTCTTCATTAGCTGGGTGAACGCCTAAGGTACAGCTCTTGACATTGTTTCTTCCATGCAGTTAGACAAACAGTTTATCAAAGGAGTATAAAATTGTCAGGAAAAGAAGCAGATTAATGGCCAGTAAAGTGAAGATCATTGAATTTATGATATAAGTAGCAGTATCACTGGAGCTCAAGAAATGGCTTATTAGATAAGCACCATGTACACACACAGGGAAGTGCTGAGCCCCTCCGGATCTGCCGCACTGTCGGCGGCTGCTTCCCAAATCCCAGTGGGGTGGTCTGCACACTGAAGCTTCCCTTCCCTCCTCCTTCCTTCCCTTTAGGTTTGGGTTTAACTCTCTCATTTGAGCTTGTGAACATATGATTTCCTCTCAATTAAAAACCCTTAAGACTTCTGAGATTATAACTTTGTCTTCGTGTCTGTGCTGCTGTAACCATTTCTGCAACCTATTTTGACGATTTTGGCTGCTTTTACACCAGTGATAACCGTGCCAACATCAACAACAATAATGTACAGGTCTTATGATTCTTTGTAAAAAATCCCCCAGCACTATCAACTTATGGATCCCATATGGCTCCTGCAGCAATTACCTCTGGAAGGATAATTACCTGCCAATAAGGCAAATGGAAGAAAGGAGACAGGGAACCTGGGAGAAACAAAACATTCCTGGGGATGGCAGAGGGGCTGTGCTTGTGGGTTCCTGAGGTCTCTGCCCTGCCGGACATGGGCTCAAGTTTTCAAGCTTCAGAAGAGGGATTTTGGGTACAAGGACTACTAAAAACCATGAATTTAACTGGTGCCATGAATCTTGGTGTCCAAGTGCTGTCTCCAGCAGATGGCATTGGCTCGACAGGATGCCTTTTCCCAGTGCTTGCCAAGAGCGTCTTAGAAGTTTCATCTCTGAACTGGCAGATTTCAAGCTGCTAAAGCATCATTAAGTCCCTAATTCCTTTGCAGCCTAACCCACCCAGCTGTACTTTATATCTCTTCACCAGCACCACCTTTCTCCCCCCACATTACTCTCTTTCCAACAAAAATCTAGATTTATGGAAGCAGAGTATTGCTCCGTACTGGGAGCAAGGCAGAGCAAGTGGCTGCTTGAAGAACAAATTGCCACAGCAACTAGGGCTCTTCCCACCCTAGTGTGGACCCAAATGTGGACCAGGTGCACAGTACCCATAGGATTTTTGGACTGAAGATCTCAAATGGTGGTTAAGACCAGGAGTTTTTACCTAGAGCTATTTTGGATAGCTGCTGCTTTGATAGATTCTCTCTGTTCCAGAGAACTCATAAATTCAGGACATTTTGAATGGGCCCTGCAGCTGTCCCTGGGATGGATTTTAAAAAGATACATCTCTTAGAGCTGTGTGCATCCAACCATGTTCTGGGGCTTTGAAATCCACTGGTTCTTAAGCAAAGCAAGCCAAAGATGGGAACAGCCTCTCCCAAACAGGAGTAGTTTTCTACCCCTAGACTATCACCACGTGGTCCTTGGGAATTTCCCTGGTTTTTTTCTTCACTCCTGACTGAAGGACCTCCCCCACTTTTTCTCCTCTTCTGAGCTGAGCCAGTTTTTATTCCCCTGGGAATAGAGATATGATGTGAGTGCAAAGGGATTTCTTGCATCTGGCACCCTGAGGGCCCTCCTGGGACCCCCTGCTGCCAGCCACAGGCAGGGTGCTGCTCATGCCCCCATGCAAGGGGTGGTGAGGCAATGCTTCACCAGAAGCTCCAGCTTCTGATCATGGCTTGGGTTTGGATACCACATGAGCTTTTTTCCCCTCCTCAGTCCCTGTCCAAGTTCCAGGTTAGGCAGTCAGACTCACCATTTTACTTCCTTTTGGGATGGCAGGCTGTAGTTGGTGATGTCTCTGCATCACCAGGCAGAAGGGAGGCTCATGAGGCAGGAGAGGTGAGGAGAGGCAAGGACTGAGACATCAGCTCTTTTCTTTCAATCTGTGAGTTGTCTGGCCAATACCAGGACTAATGTGTCAGTCTGCAGAGGTATTAACACAGCAAAGGGGCTGCCTGGCCTCTCCCCAGCTGTCTGGAGGAGGTAGCATGTGCTGATGCCTTCAGGAAGCACCTGAAAGGGGTGGGTGAAGATTTTTTCCCACTAGGTGCTCAGCCCTGGGAAAGCAAAGAGAAATTCTCCATGGACAATGGTTCAATCCTGTCCCCAGTCCAGACAGATGAATATGATGGGGTTTCAAACCAGGTACAGGGAAGAGGCCAAGGAAAACCTGAGTCCTGACTCTGCATAGAAATGGAACAGGATGTGCCCATGCACTGGCAAGAGGTGAGCATGACTCCATGGTGCTGCTGGCCAGGCTCTCTGCTGGAGCAGGTATGGTACCACCTCTTCCAGTCCTGCTTTTTGAGTGAGCTTTGCTCCCTTGGATTTAATGTTTGCCCGTATCTAAGCAGGGATGGAGTTTTCATTGAGGACGAGGTGAGTGGATAGAGTGGCACAGGCTACACTGTAAATGTTGCTGTATTTTTGCATGCTGTTTGGTTTTAATTGCCCATTCTGGGCATCTGGGAAAGTTTGGAGTAAGCAAAGCATGTTACAACCCAGGGCTCTTTATGTACATAAACAATTAGAGGTTTATTGCCTTGACCTTCCCTGAAACAAGTTCTTGGCTCCTCTGAGTTAAATCTTGGGAAAAAAAGGAATCTAATAAGCTGAGCTGCAGATTTGGGCTTATAGGAAGCACATCTAGGTGCCAACAAGATAACAGGAGGCTGAGATTTGCCACAGTTGGGACAAATCTTTTTAAATGGCTTTTGTTCAGTTCACCAGGGTCTGCCAGCTCTGCTCCTTGCCAAAAGTAAATAGTCTGGGACCAGGGAATTGGTGATTATATTAAATTTAAGGCAATTCAGCATGGTTTTAATTGACTTGGAGTGTGAGGGAGAGGTGGCACACCATCTATGCACAGAATGGACAGGTTAGGTCAGATGCTTCCTGCTTTATTATCTGAGCATGAAACATGACATCACAGGGAAAGAGCCATAATTAGGTGTTCCTAATCCTGCCCATTTGAGTCAAAGTTGTAAACTAAGAGGGCAGAGATCAAAGGCTTCTACCGAAGGCCAGAGCAATTTGCTGAGGAGCTTAACTGGAGGGTAGCACTCAGTGCCCATGCAGGGGCATCTCCACAGCTGCAGCCTCTTCCCTGCCTTTATTTTTACTCCTCTTCCAGAAACGGGAAACAACCACTGCGTGGGAGATATCTCTACTTCAGCTAGGCATAGCCTTGTCAAGCCTGATCACAATTCAAGAGTTGGGGAAAAAAAAGCTCCAAAAAGGCACAGCCGTGCTTCTGTGGTGACAGCACCTGGGTGGGGGCTTTCACATCCTGGGGCTCCACTCCAGCCCAGCCCCAGGTTGTGCAGAGAGAAAATCTGCTCAGTCCTTCCCTGCCTCTCCCACCTGGTGATGCTTTTGCACTTATCCTTCTAAAACATCTCATCTTCCTGAGGCATTTTGATTGCTCTAGGTAGACGCTGCCCTTTTTTGCCTGCAGCATTATCCCTTCCCTGCCCCCGCCTGCTGGAGCTGCCTCTTACACGCTCCACAAAGCACCCAGGCACTGTCCTCTGTTTTAATTGCTTTTGTCCACCTCCTGGCTTGCCCTCACATTAGCTTTAGGGGGTGTGGGGCAGGGGAAGGGCTGGGAAATAGGAAACATTTGGGTGCTGACGGGCAGGGGAAGGAGGGTAGGTAGGCACCCACTGGCTTGGTGGGAGCAGATGTGTCAGTGCAGGCACCTGCATGGATATGGACAAAAATTTCTCTGTCTTTGCAGAGCTACGGCCTTGAAGTTTGCCTCTTTTATTCTGTAGGGACCACTGACTGCAGAAAACAGATGCCATCTGTCCACCGTGCCTTGTAAATCAGATTTTAATCATCTCAGGGAGAGGTCTGTCTCCAGCTGAGTGCTGCAAACCGGGTCTGCAGGAGTTACTCTACAAAATTTACATTTCTGAGATAGGTTAGTGATTAGGGCTCCAGCTTCATTTCTGAGGATGAAATACAATTTCTCCCCCTCTCACAGATTTCCTGGCTGATGGTGGAAAATATCTTAGGCCATGCCTGATTTGATCAGGTAAGTGCAGATGTGTTTCTCACCTCCCAGCTGACCTCCGTCCCCAACACGCTCACTCTGCAGCGTATCTGCATCCAGCGTGGGCAGGGAGGCTCCTATGAGGGACACCACTGAGTCAGGACCAAGAGAGGCACCTCCAAGATCCAGTTTTGCTCCATGAAAACTGAAGCCACAGATTGCAGAGGTGCTGGTGTTAGAGTTTCTGTCTCCTCTGGCACTGCCAGTGCCTGATTCCCAGCAGCTACAGGTTTGCCTGGTGGATAACACATTTGTTCCAAGGGCTGCTTCAGTGGGCAGTGGGGGAGAGAACCAGGGAGGGAAATGGCTCAAGATCTGACTCTGGTCTTGTGCAGCCCTTACACAGGTCTGTATGGTGAATGGTGTGTTCCTACAGCAATAAAAGTGTGCTGCTGAGGATGGTCACAGGCACAGGTGAACTGTCCATTTTTTCAAACCATTATATATTGCAAAATCATTGCAGGTATTACAGGGAGGCTGCAAAGCAACATCTTTATGAGTAAAGAATCAATAATTTGTTTTCTTCTTTCTTATATGAGAACAATACCATAAAATCATGTTGGTTTATTAAAAAAGCAATACCCTCCAAGCACAAATGGCAAGGCTGATCACAGCCTGTCTGTGGGGAGATATAGCTCTTTTATCCACAGCCTCTGTGGACTTATTTTTCAAAAAAGAGCTTAGCAAAGCCTCTAAAAACATGGTTATTTATTGGTTGGCATTGCCAAGCTTTGACCCCCATCAGAGGAACTTGCAGGGGCAGAGCAGACAGAGCCCAGCGTTACCTGCTGGAAGCTTTGAAACAAATCTCTGCCCCTTCTCCTTCATCTTCAAAAAGGAGATTTGCCAGGCAGGATGGTTCCTCACAGCTGTCCCAAGTCACTCATCTCTGCCATTTTACACAAAAGAAGTGCATCCTCCCAGGCTGGGCATCATCATATCTCAAGAGAGTGATTACAGCAGTCATATCCTGGGATGAGTCAAGTCCTGTCAGCTCATCAAAACCCAAATCTAATGGTAATAATGATGCTACCATTATTTTTTTTGGATGTGATGCCATTAGAGTTTAAGCTCTTGCAAGGGTACAGGAGAAGAAAGGTGCCTCCTGTCAGCATCTTCTGACATGCTGCAGAAGCAAACCTGCATTCTTGGTTCACACAAGGTGGGGCAGCCATCATTCATTTTGCACAAAATCTTTTCCTCCCAACTCTGCAGTGCAGTGGAGATTGCATCTGGGCCACACATTAGTGAACTGGATGGGGTGAGAGCACAAAGGCAGCATGGCTCGTGAGGAAACCATTTAATGGGGAATCAGTAAAGGAAATGCCCACTTGTCCCCCACCTTCCTGCCCCTTACACACCCTCGGGGAGTTGTTCTGTACAGTATCTCCATGGAGGTGCTTGGGCTGGAGCTCTCTAAATGTTTGGGCAGGGCTCATGAGGCTGGTATGAGGTGTCTGATGAGCAAATTCTAGAACTAAGGGCATAAAAGCACATTTGTAAGAAATGGGCTAATAAGAGGGAGTGTGGTACCCAGCTAATGGGGAGAGCCCAGGCTCCAATGCATAAGCCCCCCACAGTGCTGGGATTCATTTTAATCAGCACTTAAACAGGAAGAGAAAATATTCCCCATCCTTTTTCCTTAAAGATTAAATCATTCATTCAACCAACACCCTAATGAGGCACTAACAGACATGTAATGAATAAATAATTTTAAAATAGTTAACTTAAACATTAAAAAACACTCCCATCTGTGTTCTGTAGGTAGTGTTTTGGGAACTAGGCTGGAGTGGGGAGAAGTGCTCTCCTTTCCAGAAGAGCAAAGGAGACTGGAGATTAAACCAATTCTTGAGTTGGTTTCTAATGAGCCTGCTGCAGCTTTTCCAGGTGAATCAAATAAATTAAAATCCTTGGGCGAAACAAATATTTCCATTCAAGTCCTGTTGTCTTCCTATTCCCTAATCTTCCTGCCAAATCCTTATTCCTGACCCAGATGCTCAGCCCAGTTTCAGTTATGAGGATGCTGGGACTCAAGGATCACACTTATTTCCAGGTGAGACTGTGTTGTCTGAAGGAAGTTGGAATCATCACCTTACTGGAACCCAGGGAGCCCTCAACAAGGCTGGCTTTGTCCTAGATCCCTCCCAGGGATCCTTCCCTTGTGGTCCTTCTCACAACCACCATGATTTCTCCTTTCTTTTTTCCTCTGCAAAGGAAGAGAATTTAAATATTAAATCCCACTGAGAAATTAAAAAATCATAAGTCCCTTAAGACAAAAAGAACAGCTAAACCCAACTGCACAAGCAGGGAGACAGCTTTTCTACATGTTGGGGGAAGTTTGGTAGGAAAATATTTCTCAGCTGAGCACTCTCCCTCTGGTTTGGATTAATAGCTTGGATCCAACTTCACTACTCCCATTACAACTAGTCCAAGAGAATAAGTATCTGCTGGACATCTTTTCAATGCTGTATTATTTTTCTCTGTAAAGCATTTCTCTTTTAAAAGCTCCTTGGCTCTTCACAGTTTATTTTCCTTGGATTTTTTGAGAGATGTCAGTACCAAACACATGCAGACAACTAAGCTTCCAGGTGGCAACATACACAAGATGTGACAAAAAGTACAAGGCAAGATGTTCCCAGCAAAACAATGTTTAATTTACTTCTTGTGAATTATCCATGAGGAGACCCAGACATAATTTTTTTTGCATATTCAGCTATTAGTCAAAATCACCACCAGTGTCCGCAGCCCCTCTGCAATCATCTCTGCCACAGACTTTTCCTGCCCAAGGGGATGGATGTTTGCATGTTTTTTTTCCCCATGGTTTTGGAATTTTCTCCAGCTCCAGAGAGGACCCTACACTGAGATTAAGTTGCCATTGTGTTGGAGCACTGGGGGAAGTTATTAAACAAGAACTCAATGTATTGTTTGTACAAACTAATAAACAATAGATGTTCCCTTCAAAGGTAAAGGAACAGCTAATAAAACACTCACAAGCTCTATCTTTCAACCCCAATAAAATCCCAGCCAGACACCAAAGAAATCCTTAAACCCAAGCATTGAACTTGATGTTGAAACCTCAGCCCCCAAACGTGAGAGGAATATGTCCATTTCCTCAATGTGCCTGGGAAGAGCCAGAGTTTGAAGGGCTTAATCTTTTATTTTTGCCATCAGGTAGAACAAAATGTTTCACCTAAAACCTAGTAGTCATAAATCAGGTCTTTGAATGTCTGCAGAGAAGTCCTCGAGCAGTTCTCAGCTTCAAGTGCAGAATCAGTTTGGACAGACTTAATCTCCATTTTAGCAAAACAGAACAAAACGTGTTCTACTCCACAATTTTTTTACATTCCCCTCAAATGAAATCCTTTTTTATTCACTGCACTGTCTCTGAAAATGGGAGGAAAGAAAGTAAATGTGGAGAATAAAAGGGAACATAAGTGGCTGCACTGAGATAACCCTCTTGCATGGCAGAGGTCCTCTCTCTGGGTAGAGAGCTTGAAACACCTCAAGGAGGAAACAACTCTGAAAAATGATGGGGAGCAAAGCCAGCACACCCATAGGTTCTCCACACTCCTTTGACTTGGCCAGAAAACAGTGGAAGAGGACAGGGAAGCTGTTACCAAATGCAGAGAGGCTTTAATCCCACTTTTGCAAACAGCCCAAGAGAAAACTTCTGAGGTGGGAGGTGACACACCAATCCCATCCAGAACTGGCAAAGCCTGGCCTTGCACCATTGGTGCAAGCCCACTTGCACCAAAAGCAGGTCCTTTTCCTGGCTTGCTGCTACTCTGCTGGCACCAGGGGAGTGGCTGATGAGAGCTGGCAGGAGCCTGGGCACATGTTTGAAAGCCAGAAACGGGGAAGATGTGGCATTAATTATGATGGCTTGGCACCAGCTGGAACTGTTGAACAGAGTTAACTGAGGAGAAAATGGCTCACAGCTCAGGGACAAGGCGACCTGGGGGGCTTGGCAGTGGACATCAGATGAAAACCACCACCATGTGCCAACCCCCTGCTCTTTCCCAGCCTCTGCCCTGGAGCACCACTCTGGTGTCACCATGGATGAAGCTTGGATAATGGGAAAACAAAGTGAGCCCACTGTCAGCAGCATTTTCTTTTGAAGACCTGCCATCACACATGGGATCCCACTCTGACAGAGTGTGAGCTGCCTTCTTAGCTAAACTGAGAAATTATTTACACCGAGCCACACCTCCAAGTGAACAATGGCAACTTGGTCTTGGTGATGCCTGGTCTCAAGCAACTAAATCAAGCTCAGTGAAGCAGTCCGGAGCCTCATTGCTTGGTGTGCTGTAGGAGCATGGCTTCCAGTAGGCAGGATGTTGAAAGAAACACTGTACATCGAGGTCTGAAATATCTGGAGCTCTTGGCAGCTGGAGAGCTGGGCTGAGGTAGCAGCAGGTGCACATCCAGTGGGCGTAGAGGTACCAGTGTGGTTATTTAAATGCTTTAAATGGAAACAGACAAAACCTAGTAAAATAAATTGCACTGGGGTTATGCTTCTTGTTGCCTCTGCTTCAAGCTGTAGATTTGCAGTTAGTTTGCATTTATGGACAGTTTACATTTTTAAAGCATTTCAAAACACTTCATCCTAAAAACATGCATTTCCAGTCTGTTTAGACTTCATGGAGAGGAACAGGTTCCCCTGTGAATCAGGCAGCTTCAGAGTTAAACAACAGACAGATCCCTTTTATAGCCACTGTCAGATTTCCCCTCCTGCTGTATATACATGCAAAGGTAGCCCCAAACCTGGGCTGTAAGATATACGGGTTTTTTTCTGAGCATAACACTCAAATTAGGTCCTTGCTGAAAAAGGTGATGACATCTAGAATGGAAACGTGCATTGTAGAGAATGAAGCTAATTGCTCTTTGATAGTTTTCTTTCTGCCTACCAGCTTTGCAGCACAGTTTTGGGAGGACTAGGCTGCCCTGAGGTTTCCACTGAAAATTCTGCACTGCAGACCAGCAGTGCAGGTCAGCCCCACCAATTTCCCAGCCCTTCCTCTAGCCCAGGAAAAGGAAAATGGTACAAATAAGCCATTGTTTAATCGGAAACCTCCTCTAGACCCTAATCAATTGTTGAAAACTGTTTCAAACACAGTTTTGAATTGAAAGATAGCTCTGGAATTTAAATATTTCATTTTAAAAAATCTCCCTAATAGAGTTTGGTTCTTTGGTGTTTTTTTTAAAGTTGTCAGGGAAACAAAATGCTTCTCACAGGAGCAGTTGAGACGTTTGACTATGATGTTTGGCCCTTTGGAGCTGCAGCAGAAATGTCTCTTTGTCCCCTTTCTCTAAGGACACAGCATATTCTAGGCATCAGTATTAACCAGAGGATGTCCTACACAGTCACCTCCTGCCCAAAATTTAGCAAGTGAGAGGTGGGAAAAGAATAAGAACCCAAAACACCTGAAACCCTCACTCCCAGACAGCTGAATCCCATTCTTCCCCCTAAGCAAACAGCATTTAAAATTGCTCCTCTGAAGAACCACCACCATGCTGAGGAAGGAATTTGGAGGAAGAAGAAAGATTTTTCACAGCTGTCTGGCTCTGGAACTGAAAAAGTATTCATGTGTGGAGGAAAGCACCTTTCTCTGTCAGAAGGAAATAGATGAAAAAGATGTTTATGAAATATGGAGGACAGCACTCATCTTCCATTGTCCTGCAGAAGCACTGCTGTCAGGGGCTTCCTGGCCACAGCTGGAGACACAGGTGTTTTCCCATGAAGCTCTCCCCCTGCTCCCCTCTGCCTAATGTCCAGCTTAAATTTTTCATCTTCTAATGGCAAAACAGAAGATGGAATCTAGAGAAGAGCAAATAAAAAGGACAAAATAATGGAGAATGATATAAATCCTTGAAACAGAGGAGCAGGATTGGGATGAGGATTTATACAAACAGCAAATCTTGGAGTACCGAGCTAAAACAAAGGCTTCGATCTACAGTCTTCTGCTGTCCTCTGCTGATCTACAGTCCTCTCACCCCAAAAATCCCCCCAAAGCAGGAGATCACTATAGCCCACACAGCAGCTGCTGCCTCAGCACCTATTCATGGATAGCAACAGAGACCTGGCAGGTTTTTGCCAGGCAGACTGAAGAAGCAGGAGGATTTGACTCATCACAGAAACATCATACCGCTATGAACATCCAAAGGATAACACTGCTGGAAATCCACAGCAGGAAAACAACACTGCTGCTGGGGATGGAATGCCTGCAGCCTGTTCCATCTCCATCCACCTTACCCACAGCTGGCTGGCTACTGCTAGAGGCCAGAATATTATTAAAGCAAGGAGAGACAAAGGAGCAGGGAGTCTCTAGGGCAGGGAACAGAGATGTTACCCTGAGTGGATCTGTCAGTGGATGCTACACTATGCACACAGGGACATGGCTAACCCAGAAGGTAAATCAGGCAGTTGGAGCGAGCTGTTTGAATACACACCCAACAAAAGGAAACTCAATTAAATTTTAAAGGCAGCACATTTGAAAATGGCAGGACTAAGCAGCATTTAAAGGTGGTGATCGTTGCCAAGTTATTTTGAACAAACAGGAGGCTATTCCATGCATCTGTTTGAATGTGCCAACAATTAATTTAGTAATCAGCATGTTCTGAAGGGACGACTTGAGAGGGTGACAAGCAGGGCTAGGCCCTCGATCAGTGTAAATTCACCATGGCTCTCTGTGCTGCAGCCAGCTCCACGCTAGCAGAGGGTTTGGCTGAAAGCCCCTCAGGAGGAACATGCTGGGGGAGGTGACTTCTCTTACATAAGGACGGTGATGTGCCTCACACACGTGCAGATGGTGATGCTTCTCATGCCACCCACAGCACAGATGGACTGTCAGTCATCACATTGAAAGCCATTCCAAGAGTGTGCCTACCCCAAGTCCAGCAGGGAAACATTAAGTGCTCTTTTATCCACTAAACCTATCCTGCCTTACAGCAGCATAGACACCAGAAGCAAAAGTAATACAGAAATAAGTCTGCTATTTATACAGCTCAGCAGAAGAGATACAGCAATAAAGATGCTGAAGTCATATTTTGTTCCATGCAAATTAAATGATGGTGTGCTTACAGAATTCCTTTCACCCAGAGACCCCAGAAAGCAACAACCTCCTTGCTGTGAGCTTGGACCAACTCCTGCCCTGAGAGGCTCTTAGAGATTGAGATAATAAAGCAAAAAAGGTACTTTGCAAAGTCCCAAGTTACTGCTTTTAAGAGTTATCATTTCCTTAAGAAAAGGATCTGTCAAAAAAGAATCAGAAGAGGGGAGAGGAAGGAGACAGAAACATCTCAATTTGAACTCTGCAGACCCAAGTATTTTGATTAACTATCTCCAGTCACCTTCTGGAGCTGTAAAATCCACTGCGAGTGACCAACCTGGGCTGCCATTAGCCCATCACTGCCCACCCCTACCACCCATGGAGGTATTACCATCAACCTGCAGCTCCTGCTCCAACACCTCACGGGTCCAAGCCCTCTGTTCAGTTCTTCTTCACCCTCATACATGTCAGTGAGAGCCCTCCCACAGCTGCTGGCTGGTCCTTGCACTTGGGCTATTTAGAAGGAGATATGAAAGGGTAACCAGAGGAAATCCTCCTGGATCATCCATCTCTGCCAGCACGGACAAGCCCAGCAGCAGCGAGTTCAAGACATCCTGCACTGCCCCCAGAGGGTTCTGGATTTAATCCCAGATACTTCTCTTCTTCCAGGACAGCATGGCCAGACAGCACCAGAGAGCATAATGTATTCACGGGAGCAGAAACAAATGATGCAGTGGTGGAAGTTCCAAGTCTCTTGAAAAACCAACTTGACAAAAGGAGCCCCACAAGCTCACCCAATGAAAAAGCTCTCCTGGATATAGATTAATCCAGCTCCAGTCCTGCCTTCCTGCACACATGAGAGATGCAGCCTCAGCCCCTGTGCACAGAGAGTCTGCATTCACTATAGGACAGAACTTCAAATGATGCCAGGCAAACATTACTTCTGATCCATCAAGAAGTGGCATTGACAGAGAGAAGCAAGGGAAACAAAGAGCCCATGGGACAGGGGAGATCTGGGCCTGAGAAACTGAATGGGTCTGCAAAGCACTGATGGCAAAGTTATTAAAAGAAAGAAAATTTACTATGGAAAGATGCCAGCACTCCAGAGCAGTTTTTGAGGTAGTATAAATGAGCATAACATTACCATGCCCCGTTTATGACAGCTACAGGCTGCACCAGGGGCTCTCACTGCTGTGTGCTCTGGAAGAGGAGAAATTCAGGTGTAGAAGTGAGGTGCCAGCATAGACACTTTTACACTGGGCAGGTGTTGGAGGCAAATGGCAACATCACCAGCACAACTTCAGTGTTTAGCTATCTCAGAATTTGAAAAGGAAAAAGCTCTTCTTTTTTTTTCCACCTCATAAATTACTCACAGCACTGATGAGGAAGACAGAACCTGAATGCACATTTTTGGAAAGCACATTTGATTATCTTCTGGAAAAAACGAGTCTCTCTCTGAACACGAGAGACTGTTTCATGCCACAGTTAAGAGCACAGAAACCCACATATATGATACTTCATTGCTCTGTAGCCAATTTTGTTGATTAGTCATTAGGCTAAGAGAAGAAAATAGTTAATGTGCTGTAACCAATCTGCAAATGTTATAGAATCTGCAATCATATGGAACTAATTTTAAGTTAAATGGGACAATCTACAAATTACAGGCAAAGGATTACTACAAAAGGCACAAAGAAAAGCAGGCAGGAAGGCAACAAGCAGATCAATATAATATCCTGCTGAGGACGAACAATGGTTAGGAGAACACAGGCAGCTCATGCACCCAAAGAAAATTATTTTTGAGAACTGGTACAAAATGAATGCTGACTAAATTTCAGATGTCTGAAGACTCCTTCACTACCAGATAGGATACCAACAATACCACCTTTGCAAGAGCAAGCAGGATGGCCACTGGCCACAGGGCTACCTTCAGCTTGAATGGATGTAAGGATGCAGGACTGCTGCAAAACCCTTCCGTGAGTGGGAGCTCATCAGCGAGCAAGTTCCCAGGGAGCCACAGGTCCTGCAGGCTTCCCTGAACAGCTTGCTTTCACTGTCATCTTAGGAAGTTTTTCTCACCTCAGCTCCAACATATATGGCATGGAATGTGCAGCCACATGAAGACTTCGGGGCACAGTTCAAATACTCATTTCAGCAAGAAGCCCATTTCGTCCTAAGAAAACAACAATGGGAATATTCCCATATCCCTTTAAAATATCAAGGCAAAAACCATTAGTTGGCAAGGTTGCAACTGCAAAGCAAATGCAGACTTTGGGACTCATGTTCTGTTTCTTCCCCTCCTTTAAACCATAAACACATTTGAAAACAAAGCAAGACATAATGAAAATGAATATACAGAACTAGCACTTGCCTGAAGGTTCAATGTTGTGCTGTGGTGTTTTGTTCATTTTTCAATCCTTCTGCTTCTTCTTCCCAAATTTGTACAGCCATTTGTACTCCCCCTCTCCTTAGAACTCATATTTATAATCCTGCCTTGAGATGCTCTTCTATCAGCCCTGAAAGCAAGACATTTATCCTACTCTTCAAATGTCCATCCGGACTTTGGGAGGAAGGTGTGGACTGGGAGGGAGAGGAGAAGAAAGCACTTTTCCTTTTGCTTCAACACTGGTTATAAACTACAGAGGATGCTAGTATCTATCACGGAAAATTCTCACACTACTGCGCCTTTCCTTCTCCCCTCTTCAAGAGCTGCACTTGTGTCTCAGAGCTGTTTTTCAAAGACAGTGCCATTTAGGGTCTCCAGCTAAAGCAGATCTGGGCAGGATCAGGTCCAAAGTACCTGATCAGTCAATGTGTTACCCTGGCAATGAAGCCAGATTCTGATCTCAGGGAAAATGAATTTAAGTCTAAACTACTTCCCCCATTGGAGTAACAGAGGTGTGAGTGTCATCAGCCTGATCCCTGCCACATGCTCTGGCTAGCCCAATGCCCTGGCACACCTACCTGTTTCCTGCCTGACTCTGCTTCCTTCCACCAACATCCAGGAACATCTGTGCACAGAAAGCTTCTCTTTGTCACCACCTGCCTATTTCCTAGCAAAGCATATACCTATTAGTAGCTATTATCAACTGATTATTCTGATCAAACACCCCCCAAAAAAAAGGATTTTCTTGAGCAGATTGCTGTAAATGCAATCTCTTCCCCATCAGCTCTTCCAAATTACCCCACTCCTTTCTCACACACCTGTACATAACCCACAAAATGAAAACTCTTAAAACACAGTAAATGATTTTATCTACTCCATCCCTTCTATGTTATCTGTTACTACAACCTTTTGCAATAGGGGTGCAGTAAAATCTGATTTTAAACATGAAGCTGTAGTCTGTAGTCATTCTCTTCAGTCAAAATATAAACACAGGAAGCTACAGATACACATTTTATCACAGCAATGGACATGCTGTGATATGCTTTTGGCAAATAATAAAATGCAAAAAAGTATTGAGGAGGTTTACAGCAGTTTAATGAAGGCTCTCGTACAAAATCTTGAACTCAAAGTTACAGTCAAGAGTTACTAAAAAATATAACTTACAGTGAAAAAGCTGATGAGACTTGCCCACTTAGCCATGGAATTAACTGCACTTTAATGCTGTGCTTAAATAGTCACCACACACAATAGGAACAAATTTAAATCACGACCAAGGTACACACAATTCACTTCCATTCTGTTTTCAATTACATGTATTCAGCATGTAATTTAACCTCTGGAAGTTACTCTGTAGAACACAGAGATTTTTTTTTCCCAAACACTCACTGGAAATAAATACCATTGAAAGAATACATGTGGAGTGCAATAAAATGGACACTTAGGCACTGGTACAGTCTAGTCCTCTTCAGCCCTCTACAAACTACAAGACAAGAAGTTTTAAATCACAGATGGAGTGGAGAGCAGGTTAGAGCTGTACAGGTAGCACAGCAGGCTATGTACTACACAAGAGCACATCTGCAAAAGGTCCCAGGAGATTTTTGTTGAAGATGCAGCGTATCCACACCAGGTATATCGTGAAGGGCTTAATGTTTTCTGAGAAGGTGTGATTCTGATGGGACAATATATAAGGCATGTAAGTGTTTTCCCCTTGCTCTTGTATCCACACTTCGTATTTTACTTCTCTGACCTTGAGATACCTCAGATTCCAGGGGATCTGCCAGGACACAGCAAGTTTAGCTTCACTCGTGCCCTGGACAGAGGCCTGACACTTGGCATCCCTCACTTTGCCAGGGTAAAGGCTACCAGACCATTTCTGCTTCTTGGGTCCGGGCTTAGACTTCACAGTCTGCCTAATCACATGTATGAGAGACGGGATGTTCACCGTTGTGTCCTGGTAGGCACGGAACAGCCACTCAGCGTTGCGGCAGCAGAGGTGCCGCGGCACCTCCGTGCTCTTAATGATGCGCTCCTGCTCAGCTTTGTCCAGATGAGCAATCCCGCCCTGATCCCACGGTCTGTCTGGGTAGGTTACAGTGTCTTCCCTGTCAGTGTTCTGCCAGGCAATGTACTGCAGGTCCATGCCAGGAAGGGTTGCCAGGGTTTTGTAAGGGGTGTAGTGCTCGGGGTTGATAGCATATGGGAAGAGCTCCACCACGGTGGCCCCTCTTGGCAGGAAGAGCGACATGACTAATTGGGCCCCGTGCATGCTGACCAGCATGGACGCATTGCTGATCAACCGGACAATGTCAGAAAATGAATGCTCCTCCAGAGAGACGGAAATGGTTTTCATCTGAAACTCCTGAGCAAGAGCCAGGATTAGTTCTGCCTCATTTAGGATAAGTCTGTTGATTGTCCGACTGAACACTACGATGTACTCCTCACTGGAGCTTTCCTCCAAGCTGATGTTCAGTTTCTGCATCATGAATTTGGTGAACTGCCTGATCTCATTACCAGAAACCAAGATGTTAGCCTTTGGCCCTTGCGGCTGGACAAATCCATACTGATACCAGGTGGTGATTTTGGATAGTCCCACATAGGATTTGGTAAAGCAGAGGAGCCTGCCCAGGGTTTTAAGCTCCTCCCTGAGGAGCGGCTGCTTGTTACTCAGTAACTTGTAGAGGTCAAAGTGAACACCTTCACTCCACCCTTCCATGAAGAAGAGTCGTGCCTCCAGATCTAAGTCGGAGAACTGCTGCATGGTGTAATAGATGGGGAGGAGGTCGTCATGAAAGACGTGCATCAGGTTGTCTGGGTTGAACCTGTTAGCAATCAGCGCCACATCAGGCACAAAGACCGGCTTTGGCATAAATTTCAGCGCAGCAGCTGGCAGCTCCACAAAGTTGAAGTACTGGGTGTTGTGATCTTCCACAGAGGAGAGGTCGAGCAGAGCTGGCTGGAACCTCCGGGAGCCCAGGTTGGGCAGCATGACAGAGGAGTTGCTGTGAAAGTAAATGAACTCCTCAGCCTCGGTAGAGTAGCAGAGGGACTCAAAGCGGCAGATGCGGTCGGTGTGCATCCTGCCAGTGCACACCATCCTGGTACCGTTCTCCACCAGAGCCTGCAGAGCTGCATGGTAGTCAATCTGTGCCTCAGAAAGTTCCTGAGACTGGCGCATGAGGACCAACTCCTCCTCCACCATGGCAGCATGATCGAGCAGTTTGATGTGTTTCCACAGCACGGCAGCGAGGATGGACACGAGCAGGGCATTGAACACAGCTGCTATGTTCATTCTGTACTTAGATCCTAGCAGGATGACAGGTGGGGAACGCAATGGAGAGGGAACACATCATTAACGCTCTTTGACATGGTGAGGGCAAAGACCTGTGGAAAATAAAACGAGAGGAACCATTTAAACATCAGGCTTACAGCTCCACTATAAATCATATTTTATGGACTATTCAAGAGAGTTTAGGCTTCCTTCAGCAATTTTTCCCTCTTCCTGGGAATCAGGGAAAAGAAGAAAAAAGTGCCAAAGCTCTCCCCAAAACTGAAAAAAAAAATAAAAAAATAAAGCAAACAGAACTGGGAGCTGCTCTACAGGAAGGCTCCTGTCTCATTTTCATTTCTATGCTTTTGAAGAAGAAAAAGTAAAAGAGTTTAAGGATGAGCTCTATGAACATCTGTTAGAAAGAACAGTACGTTCTCTGGGGCTCTGGATCACTCTGCTTTTTGCAGACCACTCCCACAGTGAGAGGAAATAGAGCACTGCAACCACTGGGCCATCTCCACTCAGAGACCAAGTTCCTCCTTCCGCCCTGTACGGCTGAGAGCACTCGGCGTGCCCTCACCTTCACTGTGCAGGTAGCAACAGCTCCAGGAGTATTGCCAGGACAGATTTCGCTACACTCCAGTGTGCAATGTGAACTAGTGAACATCACATTCAATTTCATTTTATCCAGGGGTGGGGGAAGGACTTGCAGGTCTATGGACTGCCCTGAGGAAGAATCCCGAGTCACTAGGGTGTTGCTCTGGCTGCAACCCAGGATCAAAGGCTAGGAACTGCCATCGTCTTCCAAAAGAAATATTGGCATGGGAGAGAGGAGAGCTCCGCTCTTTATGAGAGGAACTGATGTATCATTAAAGCAATCAAACCTTCATTTACTGAGAGTCTGGCTTGCACAGCACAGCCAGCTCTTATACAAATGATAAGCTAATGCACTTGAAGGGTTTCACTGTTGGCATTTTCCCATCGCAACCTGAAAACCCTTTTTTCTGTGCTGCTCCAAAGCTTCCCTGGTTCTTCTTCTGTTAGAGCCTGCCACTGTTTTTCTCCTATGCAGAAACACTACTGGCTTATATCAGAGTATTGATTATAACTTCAACTGTGAACTTCAATTGAGGTATTGATTCATCTACAGAATTTATGGGCTTCAATTTTCATTATGCATCAAGATTCACTGCTAGTCAGGCTGTAAATAATTGCACCTGTGACTCATAGGAAACTTTAGGAAGGGAAATTTCTGATTAGTATTTACCCCACTAGATTGTTTATAGCTGCCATTTTTAAATGTAGCAATTTTAAATTTCCTTTGGTGTAAGTTTGCCGTGGGGGAAAAAAACCCCATGTCTCAAGCTGTTCTCAACATGTTCTGACATCCCAAGCATCCTTTAGCATTTTAACCAAGAGACACTTCTTACACATGGCAATGTGGAGGAAATTAGACAAGCATGTTTGGGACCAAAGTAAACATCTCCTCTACTGCCAAAGGAGTTCCTGTGAAAACAGCTACTGCAACTTAAAAGCTTGATCCTGCAACTTGGAATTGAATGGAGAATCATTCATGGAACTCAATGAAATCAGAAGGGATTCCTACACTTCATGAGATCCCAACAGCCTGGGGGATCTGTCTTAGGAAGAACTGAAGGTATGTGGGAGTCTGAATAATGCCAGAGAAATGAGTGCTAGCTGTAAGCCACACAAACTCAAGAGGTAATCTCTGGGGATCTGAGCAACAAATTCATTTCAATTTCTAGCTACTTAAATGAAACAGAAATGAAGTCCACTTCCTTTGGCAAGTGGTCTGAAAATTGCTTCATTTAGAAACTCCCTAGAAGCAAGCAGCAAATTAAAAATGTGTTGTTTTGATTTCAACCATGGAAAAAAAGGAAAGGGACCTAGAGTGGTCATCTGATTACCAGGGAAGGATCAATTGTCCATAAACCATGCCCCAAAGATGCTTCTCTATCTCATTCTTAGTACTCATTCATCTCTTCAGCCAGTCTCTATTGAGGGAGGCATGAAGCATTGTGATAAACTCTTTTCTAACACTTAGCCTTTGTTCCCACTACAGCAACTTTAACTGGGTCTTGTCCCAGGTGCCAGAGATATCCTGCACAGAAAAATGATGGCTATCACATCACATCTCACTCTGTCCTCCTCTGTCAACAGGGGATGACTGCTGGTCCTCATGGCTGTGCAACTCTCAACCATGGCTATTCCATGGACAGCCTGGAATGGAAACCCACTGGGGACAGCAGTACATCACTCAGATTCTGCTAATGCAATCAAACCAGTTTTCAGGAAGAGAAATTTTTGATGGGGACAGATCCTGAATTATTTCATTGGTACTGACTTTCAAAGCTTTATTTTACTTCTGCACTGTCTTTGAAAAATGTCTAATGGTATCATCCAATTCTGTACATAACCTCTCCACTACAAACTTCTTGTCTTGTGAGCACAGCTTTAAGTGACTTCAACAGCATCAGCAAGGAAAGGATTGAGCCCCAGCAGCCATTGTACAAAGCCTGATAATCACTACATGGAGGAGACCTTTAACAAGCAAGTCCCCTGCTGCAAGCACACACTTAAAGGAAGGCCAGTATGCAGGCATCATGAAAGTTAGAAGTTAACTTCTGTGGGTCAGAAGAACAAAGCACCTACAAGTTCAATGGAATCAACGTAAGTTGCAACAACTTGGCAGAGGAGGGAAAACCACATAGCTTCTTTATTATTCCATTATGGCAAGGTGAGTGAGTATGTGTGGATGTTTCAAAGGCATAAGAAGCCCACAGTCCATAAAATACTACTGATACCACCTGCATTTCACGGACATTTTGGTGGTGGAGAGCTCTGCCGACCATTACAAACCCCTTGAGTCAAACAGGCCTCCTTGAAAACAGCCTGTTCAAATGCTTCACTCCTGACTGATTTGTTCTCTCCCCTCCAGCCCCAAGGGAAGGGCACAGGCAGCACTTCAGAGATGCAACCTGATGAATGCAGGAAATGTTCAGAGAAATTCTCATTTCAGACTCTGCCGCAGCCGTACCTGCTAACCGGGTAGGAATGAACAACTCAGCTTTTTAGTAAAAATCACCTGCAAGGCCCTCTTCTGCCTCTTCCCTCATTGCAGCTCTTTCACTTCCCTGCACCTAGCTAAGTGAGTGTATATGCTTTAGCCAACTAGGTGTCAAGAATATATGTTAAATGTTAGCAATGCTAAAGTAATCCATCTTCATTTCTGTTCCTCATTGCCAGTTCCTAAACCTGATTCATGCTGCTTAGGAGAAAGCTGCTTTTGATGGAAGCAAACAACGGGATGTGGACAGGAAGGGGTGTTGCAGGCAGAAATAAAAGGAGAATTTCACAGGTACTCAGAGAACTGTCTTAATTCTTTGCCTGTTTTCCCACATTTTATCATCCACCTTTTTTTTCAATTTGACACTTTCAGTGAAAACAGACCTTCAGGAACTATAATTTTTGGTCCCTCAGGGAACGATAGAGCATAAATAGTAACAAACAATCCCACTGTTGGCTTTTACATACCCAAGAGAGGCTGCACCGAGGGAGTAAAGGCAAGAAATCACTCTCCATGTCCCCTGGTTCCTCAGTCCCCCAAGCTGAGATCAGTCATAAAGTGCTGTCAGCAGCAGTAGACCTGGGAGAAGAAACTTTCCAGGAGGCAGGGGGTAACAGGTGAAAGCATTTAGTTTTCCACCCGAAGAGAGTTGCTTCACAATAAAAGAAACTTTCATTACTAAATCTCCCTCACGAAATGGGTCTAGAGCTGCCACCCCCACGGTGTCATCAGAGGACACCCTAAGAACTGAAAGGCAATTGCAGAAGTGGCAGGCCAGACACACTACTTTTCTTAAGAGCAGAGTGCTCTGTGCTGTTTCTTTCTACATAGGGGGCAGCCTCTAGGCCAGTCACCCCCTGAGCTGCCCACAGACTCTCTCCTCCCCATCCCTGCCACATTCATCCACCCTCTTGCTTCCCAGTGACACTGGCATAACCAGGGCTCTGCTCCACGTGAGTAATATGCCCTAGTTACCAAGGAAATCGATTCGACTGACATTTTTTCACTCTCTGCTTTGAAATGCTAAAGCACCATCCTTCAGCACCAGGAGACACAACTGACAGACCAGAGCCAAGCCAGAAGAGACGTGCATGTAAAAGTTGCACAGAGCTTCTCACTCCAAGCTGGCAGAGGGCCATGATGTCCCATGGGAGGGGATGGGATGTGCCCTTGAGAGGAGTGGGCTGCAAGGGAGCAGCAGGAGTGAGAGAAGGAGGTAGAAGAGGCAGATTTCCCTGGCAGTGATGCTGATAGGGCAGGGGGCAGCAGACTTAGAGCCAGACATGGCGAGTTCAACCAAAACACCAGTGTGGGGGCAGCTCAAGACTGTACATGGGAATTAAGAACATATCCTGAGGCTTGCAGCTCAGCCACAATGGATGCCGCTTCAGCAGCGAAGAGCCTGTGGGAGGCACTCTATTTTTGGTCAGCTCATCTTTACTCTTTTTCCAAGAGTTCATAGGCATGAAGAGCTTACCCTGTTTTCTTCCTCCACCCCCATTCACTTAGCAAAAGCATCACAGTTTCATTCTCACAGCCCAGCTACTCCTCCTCTAACTGGAACTGGCTGTTGGTGAGCAGGTAAAGTCGTCGGGAATATTCATTTGGTGTGTTCAGTAGGCACTTCTGGCAGACCTCTCCAGTGTCTTGCAGGTCAATAACACTCTCATGAAGGTTTGGACATAGCAGCACCTTCTGCCTGTTAGCTACAGGTTATCTGATGTACTAAACATCCTCAGGAAGTGGCAATTTCAGAGGAAGCATAGATGGAGACACTGTTCTCCATCTCCTGTTAACGTGCCTTGGAAATTGGAGTGGGTGGGATGAGAGAGGAATTTCCACTAATAGGCAGTTGGCATAAAGAACTGTTTGGATTCATTTAGGAGATGAGTTCTGTTGTTCTTTTTTTAATTGTGAAGCCACAGTAGGATGAATCACTAAAGCTATTAATATGATGGACAATGTTCCAAATCTCCTCTCCATTTTAAAAATTGCAGTCTAGGTAAGAAATAGGGAGAAAAGCTAAAAAACCCACACGCACAAAAAAAATCCCAACTACAAAGAAGACAAATAATCACTACTAAGACCCCCAAAGGGAAAAAAACCAAGAGCTTGATTAGGGAGAATAAGGGTGAACAGGGTGACCAGCATGCCTAAAGAGGGGTCATCTATTCCTGCAGGTATTAACAAAAAGAGAAGTGCTGGTTTTGTCTATTTAGGCCTCAATAGACTTCTGTTACCAACTGCGCAAACATTTTCCAGGCCAACATTTTTTTCAGCTTCCCATAGCTACAGCAGGCTAAAAAGCTTCATAAAATGGAAAACCAAAAAGCATGAAGGAGACACATTTCTAGAGAGCATCACCACTCCGTGCAGAGAGGGAAATGCCTCCTTATGGAGGCCAACTTGGCTTTGCCCTAGCTGGTCAGCTCCTGTGCACAGCCTGCCAGTGGTGGCAGGATGTCCAGACAGAACCATCTCCACAGTTCCCAGAAATGCAACACAACTGGAAGTGGACAGGGGCTGCCCTTGCCACAGGACAGCCAAGGAGTTAGGGCAGAGCTGCATGGGCAGGAAATGGGCTTCTTGTTACAGTAACACAGTGGGAGGGCTAGGAGCAGATATTCCTTCCTCAAGGACATTTTCCTCATCAGCACCCCCTACGCCTGGATCCATCTCTTGCTAGACTGGCTTTCCAGGACCAGTACAGGAAGAAAAAAGCATGCAAACATGGCATTTTGCACTCCTCCTGTAAAATGACTTCTGCTCTTTCTCCCATCCCTGATGCAAGAGGCTTAGCTAAGGATTTAGTGTATGTAACACATGCAGTTTTAAATACCTACTTCATTCATCCTTAAAGCAGAAGTTGCTAGAAGGCAACTTTCCCAATTGGAAGGAGGGGGAGTTGGGATTCGGCAGCCAAGAATTTGCTTTTATTCTCATCTTTGTCACAGATTCCCACAGAACTACAAGCAAGTCATTCCCCACAGCCCAAAAAGCTGTTATCATCTTATTCACTCTATTTATTTAATGAGATACATATATCTTTCACAGTACATAGCATATTAAAGCAATGATGGTACACTGAATGATTGATATACTGGAACATTTTCTTTGTAAAAAGCAGCCAACTGTAGAAGTGCTGACTTTTTAAACAGGAAAAGAAAAGATTCTTGTAGAGGGAGTAAGCCCAGCAGTTAAAGATAAAAATATCATTATTGAAGCCTGATACAAAGAGGGGACATGAAAAATAAGAATATATTGACTATGTAGAAGAAAATTTTTTAAAATAGAGCTTTATTCAGAAAAAAAAATCAAAACATAACAATATATTTTAAAAACCCCTGTCTTATAAAAACCTTATCTACAGATAGTTGTGATCAAAATTAGGTCCATCTTCAATTTTTATGGTTCAGCATAAGTGAGGAATAGAAAGCAAAACTGTAAATCTTTCTATACAAGACTGCAACCAAGGAGACTGAGGCTCTGTGCAATGATCCCTACTGCAAAAGTACCTTCCATATGAACAGGAGAAGACTGATGGCTACAGGACACTTCCCAGCTGCACTTATGGATAGAAAAAACCTAAGTTTTCTTCCATTTAATTTCAGAGTCTGCGAGAGCTGGGACAGGAAGAGATCCAACCTTTCACAATGACGAGCAGCCATTGATTTAATATTTGTTGACACTCCTATCTTGATCTACAAAATAACAGGTTAAAAAAAATCTAATACTAAGCAATCAATGCATAGAAGCAAGCCACAAAGCTGAGCTAAAAGTATAAATCTAAAAATAATACTTCTTGGGCTTTTAAGATCTGCATTTCCAAGTTCTCCATCCGTAATGGAGTATGAAATCCTTCCCCCAAACAAAATCCCAGATCTCCAGAAAATTTCTCTAAAAAAGATGCATTTCTGATAAACAAGCTTGAGGCAAGAGATATAAGAAAAATTAGCTAAAAAAGGTGAAGAAAAAAAAAAAAAAGAGTATTTTTCTCAGCCCTCAAGTCTTGTTCACCTTCTGAGAGTCCCAAGCCTAAAGATGGAAACCCAAGTTACTCAAAATAACCATGGCTAGACAGAGGGGAAAGCTTAACAGGCATAGTTCATTCCAGCTGATCTTTGTTCACCTGAGTATCCCATTGAAACCTATCTGGTTACATTGTCATTAACAGCCCTGTTACACGAGTAAAAAAACCTCTCGTTTTTCCCGGTGTCTTGCTTTTAGTCTGCAAACAAGATACCTTTGTCAGAAAAAAAGTGTCAAGAGAGCAGCAGGTTTATCTTACTTCAGTGGTCTGCCTAAAGCAAAGAGGGAGCGGGAGTGGCTGAAGGGAAAATTTACTAATGCTGCAAAACTGAATTTAAAAGAATATGATGTGAAATCCCAAAGTACTGAACAAGATGATCTTCAGCCACTCCAACCGTGCCTCTGGGCTTTAGCTGCCATTTGTCATTCTCTGTATTTTATCTATCCTTTCTTTCTGTGTTCTCCAGCGGGCAGAGTACCTGTGTTACTCGGGACTGGTGCTTAGCAGCATTTACAGCCTGAGCTCTCCCCGCTTTCCATCAGCATGGACCCAGGACCGCTCCTGTGTGCTGCAAATCCTAAGCAGGAGCCAAAATTGTTCGGAGCATAGCGCAGCCAATAAGAAAAGTGAAAATCACTCCTTGGTTACCACAAGCTCCACATTAGCATGTTTTTAAAGGAAGGTAAAAAAAAAAGTAATCCCTTAGCAGCACGTGTCCGGCAAGAAATACATTTCTGCAAACCTACAGAATTTAGTCCATATCAGCGATGTTTTCCCCATGAGACTTTTGTTTAAAAATGATAAACCACTAGTTAAACAAAGAGGGACTACAAAGACGTGGGATTACAAATGGACTACTGACTCCCTTCCCACATGTGTACACACACAGAGGAGGGATTCAGCGTGAATTTGCACGGAAAGGGAGAGTGAGGAGATATCATCGAAAACATGCCAACCTCCCCCCTCTCCTCAGTGCACTGCAAACAGGACTGCCAACAAAACTGAATCCAGAGCCGTATGTGATCAGCACAGCAAACACAGCACAGTTACAATGACACCGAGCAAAGAAATGCAGTAATTCCGAGCATCTGCAACCTTTTAGTCTTGGAAGTACTATCACTGGTAGATCAGTGTTTCAGCACATGCACGCATACCTGGTGTTGCTAAATAACGGGAAATGCTATCCGGTGCCTCTCTTTCACAGGAGAAAGAAAAAAGAAGACACCTTAAAGCTATGCTTTGCAGGGGAACGAGCACTCTCCAGTCCTCTTCTTTCCTCACCACCACAAAGAAAAAGCAAGAATCCCATCTAAGAGCTCTCGGCACCGTAACCCGTGCACCATCTGCAGCCTGAGCTACCTTTCTCCCCCAGGTCTGAGCATGCTCTGTCTGCCGGCAGTGTCCTATCGCTCCAGCTGGCTCACCTCAATTTGTTAGCCTCCCAGAGGTCAGCCTTGCATGCAGGATGATTTGCTGCAGTATTCCTGCAAATCCCCGACGGGCGGCCACACTGAAACAAACACCACCGTGCTGTTTCACGGAGCTGAGCACGTCTTGGGAGACAGGCGGCAAACTGTTTTGGGGAGGGGGACACACGCATTTTAGAAATCCTGCTTTGGAGGATCATTAACGCCACTGCTACTCCGAACACTTCACACAAAAGAAGAAAACAATAGGAGAGAAAGGAAAAAATGCCCCTTGCTTGAAGGCGTGAAAGCCTTTTATCATGCTTTCTAGTAATTCCCTTGGCACCAGGAAAGCAATTTCCCAGCTGTGATGGTCAGCAAATGGCTTACAATTGAACAAGGCTGTGATTGCCCTCCTTCAGAGATCCAGGGAACAGTATTTTCGTACTAAAGTTTATTTTTTTTTTAATGGTGGAAACAAGTAATTCCTAAACACAAAGGCACAGAAATTATCCAGGAGCTTATAAGAGAATCTCCTACTGCACACAAGCTCACAGAGGTGAGTGAGTGCCTTACACCAACCTTCACAGCAGAGCTTGAACCTGTGGGGACTGAGAAGCTCTATGAAGATGGCAAACCAGACAGAACTGACTGGGAACACTTCCAGTTCTTATCCCACAATGGGATCTACATGCACATCATAGCCCTCCAAAAGGCTCATGGCACAAAGTCACACCACTAAACACAGGAGTGTGATCCCAGCCCTGCAGGGACACTCCTACAGGCAGATCACAAGCAAACATACGAGGCTCTGCAAACATGTTGATTGTATATTTGCAGGATACATCTTGTTGAATATCTGTCTGTGAGGATTTTCCCTTTGAGACCTAACGTAAAGGAAGAATGATGAAAAAAAAAGAAAAGTCTCTAACACCTCCTCCCACATGCTCCAGGTGGACTTCGAACTACAGCATGAACCTATGCCTGTCCTGAGAGAATCTCAGAGAGACACTGGTCAGTCACATCTGCCTGGGGGAAATAAATAATTAAAAAGAGCAAAGAGAAGTGAGCCCACCCAGTGCCCTTAGTCTGTCCTATTGTCCCTTATTGGGACTAAGGAAATCCAAAGTCACCCTTCTCTTTTTAAGACCATCTCATTGTACTGTTGCCCTTCTGAACACAAAGATGTTGCCTTGTGCAGAACAAGTCTGATATTTTTCTTCTGAATTTTGAAACTCTGGGAGTGGAGTTAGATTTGGAGCTGAGTTCACTTGAGAAAACACATCTCGACTTTGTGCTTTCTGCACTTCAGAAAGCTCCACAGAGTGACCTACCTTGCACTGCTGCTAATGGGAGCCTTTCCCCTGACCCCACAGATGTTGGTTAGGGACTTTATCAGTAGGATCTCAGATAACCCAGATACACCACGTTGGTCTCTTTCTCTTAGACAAGCTTTTCTTTTACTGGAGAAGAAAGGACAACATATACAGACTGGTTTTCTATTTATGAATAAGCTTATTCTCTACCCCTGGAATGAGTTAATATTGACGGATTTGTTAGGTACAATTTATCACAATGCATAGAGTTAAAGAGTTTAACACTAGTCCTGAAGAGAGCCCTGTTTGTCAATCTGCTACACCACAAAATACAAAACGACATCATTAAGGGGTGGGGGAGGAACCATAATCAAATAATTCCAGCAACTGTGAAATAGTAACTGTCCATTACTATTGCACCATAAGGCACTAAGTGTCACAGTCCCAAGCTCTTCACAGTCAGCACCTACAATAAGCTGGTAGGTTTGACTAGGAGGTCTTCGCTCAGAACTAAGAATTTGATGAATATTTAATACCCCTCTCATAAAGTTGCAGCCTTGAAAAACAGCACCACATTTTAGAACTCCTAAAAAGCAGTACAGTACAAACAAAACTCATCAAGCTAGCAAGGAAGTCTGAATAGATCCCTCTTGGTTTAGGGCTGACAAAGAGCAGGTAAATCATTATTTACTGAATCTTTGCAGCACACATATATGTTGCAGAGGTGCCTGCATAACTCTGAGTCACAGCATTTACTATTTATAGTCCCAGAAGGACTCTCTATAAGAAATTATTCTTCTTGCAGGGCTTTTGAACCAAAAGTGCATTTCAGTTTGAGAGCACAAAAAAAAATTATGCCTGAACTAACAAAAAGAGTCTTTGTACTGATAAATACAAAAAGGATACAAAGGAAGCACTTGGTTTCTGGACACCAAGATTGGGAGTTCACACAGAGAGGATGATATTTTGATTCTGTAGAAGCTAAAATTAAAACTCATGTCAAAAGGACCAGGACTTCAGCCAAATACTGAAAATTCCTAAGCAAGAATATACTTTGATGGGGTAAAAGGTATTTTTCTGAAGAATATCTCAGGGGCCAAACTCCACTTTGCCTAAGTGCTTCAAGAATGACATGCTCCCAGGCTTAAGAGATGTAGGATGCAAGTTTTACATAAATATTAGGTTTTAAAAGGTTTAATTAAGATAAAATATATTTTACACACACACACATACACTTAGGTTATGTCTTGACGTTGACCTGACAAATTCATAGACATTTACTCTCCTCTGCACATATGTGCATATTTTATACATCTAAACCATATACTTGCCTGCTATCTGAATTTGTCATATGCCAATCTACTCACTCTAATAAACCCCTCCATCCCTATTAGGAACCACCCCAGCAGCATTGCAGGGACACACAATGGCCTGCTCCTGCAGCTGTATGCAGTATATGTGGGCAAGAAAGGTGTGGGAGAGTCACCTGCCAGCTCCCAAGGCAGGAGATGGCTTTGGTAGCTGTTCTGATTCAAGTTAGGTGTCACTTGTGCTCTTTCAAGTTCCTATTTTGCCATCAGTAATGACAGGTCAGCAAGGTAACAGAGATAAATCAATTCCCTCTCCTACAGCTTTGCCAACTGCATACCTGCAAATGCAATTAGTGCCAATGTGTCTGCAAGGGAATCTGAGATAATTCATGCTCGTAAGAGCAGTTTGGTAAGTCAATGATGTTCAGCAAGACTGACATGAGAAACCAAGGGTAAAACATTGCCTGTGAGATCCCTGGGTATGGCCTCACCCTGGTGCTTCCCACAGTTGCTACTTGTTAGCTGTTTTTGCCCAAGCAGCAGGAAGATCATCTGCCCTCTTTCAGACGACATTTCAATATTAAGCCACAACCTCACCTGAAGAAACACATCTCCCATTTTACAGACAAAAAGACTGAACTTGTCAACGGGATCTGGGTGGGATGCACCACACCAGCATCCATTAATATGGGAACAGCTTCCTGTTAAAACTCTACCAACAATCAAAACCTCTTGTGTATTCCAAGATTGCATTCATGGGCTTCAGGGCTCAAGACAGAAGCTGGGGCCTCCAAGACCACAAGTGACAGAGTAAACATGGTAAAGGACAGAGAGAAATAAGTTACCAGCTCTGTCCCTGTTGCTCTCAAAGAGCTGCTGAAGGAATAGCCACAAGCCTGACATGCTCTGCTCCCCACACACCTTCCATTCCCACCACACTTGCTGTGCAGAAGTGCCAGGGGCCTCCTGCAAGCCTGGGAAAGCCCCCCTGGACCCACAGTTTAGCCTCAAGTTGGAGGCCCTGTCAGAATGCCTTGTCTCAGGAATGTTGGAGGAAAAGGAAGAAAGCCTCTTTTCCTGTCTGTTGACAAAAACAGGGTAGTCATAACCAGCAAGTCTAGCAGATGTCTTACGAAATTAAAATGTTTATATCACAGCAAAATACAGCTATTGAAAGGAAAAATACCCCTGAATGTGAACATCATAGAGGTGCCAAGGTATGGAAGAGACATAATAGAAATACAAAACTTGATTTTCAGGAACTGACAGGCACTTAGAGTGATAGGGGTGAACAGTGTGGAAGTATCCAAAAGAAAGGGCTTAAGATGTCCAAGAATTTAACTGCCTGCACTGGATTATGTAACTCATTTGCAGGTGGGTTGCAGTTGTTCCAGAACTGATGAGAACATCTCAATTCACAAGCAGGATTACAGGAGGCCTTCAAGGATCAAGGTCCAGGACTTGGATGGCCTTTATGGGTGCCTTCCAACTCAGAATATTCTATGATAGGACCGTTGCCTGAAGCTGCCTTTGTTCTAACCTTCCAGTTTTTCTGTGTTCAGAGACTTTGTGCTTTCTTAAAAACCTTGAGAATCCAAACCTACAAACCAAAGTCCTAGTATGTCATGGAAAGAACTCCACAAGGAAGCAGTAACAGCATCTACAGTCTTGATCAAAACAGCAGTTTCGATCCAAGCTGGAGCATGTGCTTCAATTAGCCAGTCTCTGACAAATGCCTGGAAGTAGCTAGAACAGCAGCATGACAGGAAAATAGTTCAGAGCCAAGCTAAAGGAGAATCGAAATCAAATCAGGGGAAATAAAAAGGTTTACTGCCATTTTGAGTTCCATAATTGCAAAACTGATTGTTTTGCCTCCAACGCCCCCTTCAGCCACACCTGTACAACACATCCTCACATTTCAAAGGATGCAGCCAGCATGTAACCTTAGTCCTAGGACACAGCAGTGTAATATTAACAACAGATAGGAGCACAGTATCACAGGATACCATCCCTGTAGTGTAACCTTTTAGACTGACTCTAAGGGAGCACAAAACATCCATGTTCTGGGTTGGGAGCATATCCCAGGGCTGCTGACAGTCATGTGAAATTTCAGAACAGAGCATTAGGGCTCACAAACCATAAAATAATTTATACAGGAGGAAAAAAAAAAAGGGATGTTTCCTGAGAGCATAAGCCACAGGACTGAAAAACATTGGTTGGCCAATTAAAAAATATCCTAACAACTGGGTTTTGATTAGTACTTAAAAATCCCAGTCTGATTTTCCCCCATGGAAAAGAAGAATACTTACCTGGTCCCTCATCTGATTACAGTATCATCAGAAGGCCCAGAAGAGAAGTAGTAACACATGGCTGTAGGCCAGGCATTTACCATTGCTCTGAGGGCTACTGCTGCTACTGACAGGAGGGAGAAGAAAGCAAATTAATCATCTTTCTCAGCTTCAACATGAACCGCTGCACACAATAGGGAAAGTGTGATGAATACACTGAATTAATTGTAAAAGGCCAGTTCAACTCATCTAGGTGTCATATGCAACCATTTACAGTTCAGTACCTAAGAGCTTCTTCATACCTTCAGCAGCTTGAAAATTCATGGAAAGACTATTGAATCTAGGCATATTTATCAAGGGCACAGCAGCAGGAGGAAGAAGTCCAAGCCTGACCTGATAGAAAATTTTTGGATTAGACTTGCTGTTGTATTTATCTGAATATTAATAAAAGCCAAGGTGGTTAATTTTTGTCCAATTTTTTTCCCACCAATAAATCAATGTATCATTTCCATACAAGCCCTCCTTGTGACCCACTTGTATGGAGGTTTTAACAGCCCCATAAATAGATGATATGACATTCAATACACACAAGAAGGTGAAAGTTTAAGAGAAAAAGCAGGAAGTACCTGTTGAAAGAGGAACACCTGCAAAACTACTGACTCAGTTGCTAGTCACCTGTGGCCCCTCAATGATGGGAGATTCCTTACCCAACCCTGCCACAGCAGCTCATTTCTGTTTCCTTCCTTCCTACCAGCAAGATCTGCTGCCTCTGTTGCATCAAATGTTTAGTCAATTCCTTGGCAATGAGAATCTCTTTAAATAACTGAAGTGTAACCTGACTGTCACTGAGAGAAGAGCAACATCAGCCCAATAAACCAACTGCTGTTTGAGACAGCTCCAGTTAAAAACATCTGCCCTCATTCATTTTGTACAGCTCTGGATCCACGTGCTGATATTTGCAAAGCCAAGAATAGAGTGGTCTTTCAGCTACTTTACAGAGTATTTCAAGAAATCAAGGGCTCTCCAGGCAGCTTCCTACATCAGGATGTGCTTTTCCATCTCTAGGCTTCTGCTGGCTTTGATGCAGCCATTCTCCAGAGAAGCCACCTAGCACAGGGAGGGTTGGAGCAGGGCTGAACCCTCTCACTAGTGAAGCATTCCCAAGATGAGCCATAGTAACAACATAAGTGCTGTCACACACAGCAGCCTCAAAAAGGAAGGTCCTGTGACCTTGAAGACAAGACTAAAATATACATATGTATTTGCCATAGGCAGTGAATCCTATCCCAAGTCTGGAGAGGTCAGAGATAGAGGACATTTACAACCTTCCTGCCTTGGCTCATCCTGCTTCACCCCCTTCTGCGGCAGAATGATGTGCTTATAATCTAACCTGGAGGCTGACAGGAACAGTCTGCTGAGGTAGCCAGCCCTTCTTTCCAGGCAAAGGGATTAAAGCTACAGCACAAAAAGCTTCTCTTGCAACTAGAAGACTCAAATCTCTGCATGTGTTACTGCAGCAAGTATGTGAAATGAGAAAGCACAAAAGTCAGGGACTGAGGACTGACTAGAAAACAACCATCTCGCTGAGTGACTTATAGTTACACAAAATAACCACCATTTCTTTACCATCGAGGTGATGAACCAAACTAAAGCCCAAAATATATTGAAATAAAAACCCCCTTTCTCATTTAATATATTTAAGGCTTAAAAATAAGCATGCATGCAAGAGTCCTGTGTTTCAATGAGACAATACATGCACATAAATTAAGCAAGGACTAAAGAACTTTGTGTATAGTAGCTTGCCTTGTGACCTCTGTGCTAAGTATATATACATTTGTATATAATACATATGTATGACTATTGCAAAATTCATATAAAAGATTACAATTAAGACAGAGACTACCTATTTCTTCTATGTTTATACTCACATTAAAAGATGATTAATCAGTGATTTTATAAATCCAAAGAAGTTAATTTCAATGGCTGCTAGCTTCCCAGCTTTATATTTGACACAACTATAAAAGAGTCAGAAGCCAAGATGCTGCAAAACCATATATAAATGTATGTGGAACTGTCCCAGGCAACCTTACAGGAGAAGGGAAGGTGAGAGCAACTCCAATCTTCATTTTCTATTAACTCTCAGGTCTCTACATGAACATGAGTAACAACCTAGTAGTAGTAAAGAACAAACAGCCAGAAGCAAGGAGCAGAGGTAAGAACAAATCATTAAAAAGTGATAAGCACCAAGGGCCCTAACTTTGCTAAAGGCAGTAAAAATGCAGACACACAGAGAAAACCACATCATGCCTCCTCAAAATGAATCTGGTCATATAGTTTTAGTGCTGAGTAAGTGACTGCCTCAGTGCAACACCACAATGTCTGCTAGAAAGGACAGTATTTCACCTGTATGCTTAGAGGTCTGATAACCTATTTTCCCAGGTGTCTCTCCCCCTCCTTCTAAAAGAGAAAATTACACAGCAAATTAATCTTTGTGCACCTTCTCATTATTCACCACTCCTCTTCCCTCCTGCCACTCCTCCTATCTGTTATGAAAGGTAAGTGGTAATATATTGAAACTCAAATTGAAATAAATGACAACAGCAGAAACAGTGTGAGTCTGGTTTGGCTCACAAAAGTGAGTTTATGATACGGTTGAGTCAGTGCAGAAAACGAGGTCATGAAAGTGCTGTCACACACCTTTCCGGAGAGAGTTTTTGTCCACATAGCTACAGATGAAAGCCTCATCTGCTCAGGGAAACTAATTTTCTGGTGCAAAGGGATTTCAATTTACAATCCACCACCATCCCACTCAATTTACATTACATGTGGCCAGCTGGGAGAGGGGAAAACAACAGCAAAGTAAGACACGAAGCAATTCACAACTCACTCATTTCCAATGCATCAAAGGCTTTACCAGTGAGTGTTCTGTGTGATGGACTGTGGTCATTCCCTAACTACATCTGACTGTCTGCTTGCCAGAAGCACGTGCAAAACCCCATCACATCCAGGGAATCATTGACAATACACAGTGCATTCCTCTTCTGTAGGGGGAGTGGAGTCCCTGCATACAAACTCAGAAGGGTTTTTTTTCCTGGACAGAAGAAGGGACAGAGGCGGTTGATTTCAAATTCCTTCAAGGCATTTCCAAGGCTGTGCTTAAGTATTTCACTGGTCACCTGTGATTCAAAAGTCACATACAGCTTAAAACTGCACATGAGTCTCTGAGCTTAAAGAAACCAAGGTCTAAACTCTCAGTTGAGTACCACTTTTAGAACAAAACATTCACATTACCACACCACTGAAGAGAACTGAACTTCCAAGAGTGTTATTCAGCGAAGAGCATGCAACATTGAGCCCTAAAACATAATCGGTGAAATTTTAGCACCAAAAGACCTTAAAAACTCACAGCATGACTTTGAAAAGAATGTAGCAGGAACATCCTTAACAGCCTGGTTTAGAAGCTCTGAGAAGAGAGAGCAAAGATTACTTTTCAGTATTAGCCGTAAGACTTCAGAAGAGGAATCTTTAAAAACCTATATGGTTTACTATCAGAGAACATAACTAGATGAGTAAGAAAGATCTGTGTGCAAGCCCTCTTTATACAAGGAGTACATAGAGCATAACCAGGAAACCTGTCATAATTTCTTGATATCATTAAAGCATGGTCCTAATATACAGCTCTAAGCTGAAGAAAGAGATGGTTCTCTGAAACAGAAGTAGCCTATGCCAAATTTACACAACAAGGACTTCCAGTCAAGGACTCAAATCCAGTAATTCAGCTGCTCTTTGCTTCTTGAGCAGCAAAGAACCCAGCAGATCAGACTTTAGAGACATCTTGCCCTGCCAATTAAATAACAGTTTAAAACAGAGATTGTATCACACCCACTGTCTCTTGAGAGCAAAAATATATGTGTAATCAAATTGTTAAGGTAAAACAGTAAAAAGATGGAAAGGCAATTAACACCATACACAAAGAAATCTTTGCAACTGAAAACACATGATCTGTGTTTTCTCAGCTGAAAACATTTTCTCAGCTGAACTTTGGCAAGTAAGCTGTGTGGTACAAAAAACATTTTTTCATAAATACAAGAAACCCCTTCTGTTATCAAATAAACTCTTATTCCTCCCATCTTTAATCCCAAGCTCCATATATGCCACCTCTACACAAGAACCAATAAATCCTTATTTAATATCAAAATGTGCCTTGGCCCCTTTTTATGCATGTGTGGCCTTCAGAACATCCAGCAGCTGAAGAAGGGGCTCCTGGATGCAACTGAGTAGAGAAGTCCAGCTGCCAGTGAGTACCTAGATCTCTGCTGTAGTTTTATAAGGCAGAGTCAAAGGCCAGAGGAGAGGAGAACACTTGCATGTGTGTTTTGAAAGGAAAAGCTGAAATATTTTACAATGGAAAAGGGAAACATCAATGGGTTTGGATGTGAGAATTGTGCAGCACAGCCTCTCACAGGTATGAAAAAGCAAGCTTTGGAGCACAAGATGGTCAAAAGGCAAGGAAAGCTGGAGGCAGGATGGGAAAAGTTTGTGAAACTTTTCAGTTAACATTGGAAAAAGCTCGAAGAGATGAAGAGGCAAATTCCTGAGCTCTTTGCTTACATGGCAGTTGTAAGGAAATTTCCAAGTTAACTCCAAACAGCCAACTATACTTTAACTCAGGTGTGTCTCTTCTCAAACCTAAAGAAAACAACCCAAAAGAGCAAAGAAGACCTAGGATTAAAATAAAGGAAAGGAAGAGAAGAAACACATAGGAGGGGAATAGAGAAAATAAAGAAGACACACTTTGTTAAAGGATGTACAACAGAACAATGTGCAACCTTCAAAGACTGCTCTAGGAAAAAAAAAAGACCAGACAGGGAGATTATCTTTTTGATCTGTATTTATCAATAAAACACCAAGAAATTTACAGTCATGAGCTTGAGACCTCATTGCACTGTATGAAGTAAACAAAGTCACTTAAAACACAGGTGAAGAACGTGAGAATTTCAGTGCCAGCTGCAATGCTGTTGAATCAGCTGGTGGTAATCCAGTGAAACTGATGTTGTAAAATCAGTGCATCAGGAAAACTCAGCCTCCATCTCTCTTTTAGAGTCTTAAGGATGCAAGAGGGATGACATCTAATTCAGTACCAAAAAAAGCAAATAAAAACACTTCCATCAGTACACAAAAATGATATATCACCTCCCAGTTAGAAAACTAGCTCAAATCCATGAGGAAAGAAATAGATGACTTTACACTACCAGGAATATGTGGACAGCAACCACAGCAGAGAATACACTGCATCCTCAGAAAGCACATGACATCATATATAAAGAAGCAAGAAACATGGCATGAAAATGAACTACAGAGGAAAAAAGAAAACGAGCCAAAAAGAGTATTTCCACTAAAGGACAGCCAGGAAAAGAACCAGACAGAGAAAAGATCATAGAATCATAGAATATGCTGAGTTGGAAAGGACCCATCAGGTTCGAGTCCAACTCCTGGTCCCACGTAGAACATCTGAAGAATCACCATATGCCCCAGAGCATTGTCCAAATGCTTCTTGAACTCTGTCAGGCTTGGTGCTGTCACCACTTCCCTGCAGAGCCTCTTCCAGTGTTCAGCCACCATTTGGGTGAAAAACTTTTTCCTGATATCCAGCCTAAATCTCCCCTGACTCAGTTTCAGGCCATTTCCTTAGGCTCTGTCACTGGTTATGAGAGTGAAGAGATCTGCACCTGCTCCTCCTTTTCCCCTCCTGAGGATGGTGAAGACCACAATGAGGTCTCCCCTCAGTCTCCTCCAGGCTGAACAAACCAAGTGACCTCAGCCACTCCTCACCAGGGTTCCCTTCCAGACCCTTCACCATCCTTGTTGCCTTCTCTGGACACTCTCTAATAGTCAAATGTCTTCCTTACATTGTGGTTCCCAGAACTGCCCCCAGCACTTTGAGGTGAGGCTGCCCCAGTGCAGAGCAGAGTGGGACAATCCCCTCCCTTGGCCAGCTGGCAATGCTGTCCCTGATGCACCCAGGACAGAGTTGGCCCTCCTGGCTGAGTTGTGAATTATTGAAAATTTCTATATATTTCCCTGTTTGCTAGGGAGGAAAAGTTATGCACTCCCATGTAACATCCTCAGTCTCTTCTAGTGCTTCTACCTTCTAGGCTGAGGTGCTGCAGTGCTGTATCACCTGCTACGAACAAGGGTCTCTGCTCATGGTTAGCAGATATGGGTGGAGTGTGAAAAGTGAGGAAAAGTGGAGGGATGCACTGTAAGGTATTAAACTATCAGGATTTCCATCTGCATCAGTTCACACTGTTGAGTCAAGGACAGCAACACAGAACAGCTAAACCTGCACTACCCTCAGACTGCTCTTCAAGGGGACAGGAAAACGCTCATTTTCTTATGCCACTTCAAGCCACTAAAACAAGTCAAACCTCCTTTCACAGAATGAGCTTTGCCCCACACAGTATGGTGCCAGAAATATATACCCAATGGAAGCAATGCTTCTGCTTAGATTTAAGGATGTGCCTAACTCCTGGCTGGATCAGCACTTTCAAACACACATCCTTGTGGGGCCAAGGATTTGCATTCTTACACATCTTTAAACTTTCCAGGACATGTCATTTATCATTCTGACTGTGATAAAGGATGGCAACACCCTCCTCGTTTATCTTGCTCTCAATACACTGCAGAAAACAAAAATATAGATTTTTTCACAACAAGGTGGAGGACATTGATATCACTCTCCCTCTCTGATAATTTAACTATACCATAACATCATCAGGTTTAAATCAGAAGAAGGAAGAAAAGACTTGAAGAAGAAAAAATAAGTGGGAGAAGCAATATTTACTGCAAAAGAAAGATAAAAATCTGTTTACAGATCACATCTGAAAAGAACATCTCTATTAAACGTGACTTCAGAAGAACTGACAAGGATAAAACCATGTGCAGCTCCAGGTGTTTCAGCCTAAACGTGGAAAATACACATTACTGGGAGTTTATGAAGGGCTTAGTTTTATCATTACTGTTTATACATACTTTCTCGGTTCATTTTAGACATATTGCAAGATGTGACTTGGGTGCTCACTGATTTTAAAAGATAGCAGCTCCCTATTTTTAACATGTTTCTGAATTATATATGGGCTGTGTACTCCTTCAGACAAAGAAACTCTGACAAATGACGTTCTGTCTCTAGCCAGGTGCTTCAAGTAATCTCAACCCTCCCACCTCTTCATCACATGAAGTAAAGATGAAGACTGCACAACATCAGTCACACTGCAGACCTGTTCAAATGCTGCCTCTATCTGAAACAACACAATCCATGTGTTGAGATCCTTATCAGTCTCCATTATCAGAAGCTGAAATTTTTGCTGCAGTGGGCTCAGGCAGGGCCTGAGAGGGTGCTGACTGGGACACATCCTCCACAGCCAGCATTATGCCAGACTGCATCCAGCTCCTCTCACACGTTTCTCCTGCTGGGATTGCTCTCCTTCCTAACTGACTTTCTCTTTTATGCCTGGCTAAGTGATTCTGGCTGCACCTGTGGTCTGCACTAGATTTAACAAACAGCACAGTGTGCTCCATGACCTGGCTGCTCCCAAGCCACGTGCCTGCAGGAATGCTGCCTGGAGCATTAAACCCACCGCAGGTGCTTGAGCGCACACGCCCCATTTTGGACCTGCTTCACTACCCTTTTCTCAGCAAGCTTGCCTAGAGTTAATTTAATGCATTTAAGGACTGAAGACCAGCTTTGCCACCCTGCAGTGCTATCAAACATGTTACAGGCAGAAGATTTGGCCATATTCCATCTATGGGGTTTCCTTCAAAGTCCACTTCTTCTGAAAATAGCTGAGCTGATGCTTGAGCAGTATGTGAACAGTGCTCCATCCAACACAGACCATCACCACCATGGAGAGCTGCTGCATCTTTACACTGACCCTTGCATACCCAAACCCTCCCCTATGACAGCACAGGAGTGGGATCATTTCCAAGTCTGATACTTATCTGATACTTTAAAAGACTGGAGTGCACAACAGTGGTCCCTATATTCAAGCTCCACTGGCCTGGTCAGCTTAATATGATGTCTCTCTCACCTGCCACAGAAGGGCACTCGCAGTGCCCACCAGGAGGTAGCATCAAGGACTCACAGGAGTAACTAGAGGCAAGTAAACACTTTCCAGCTTCTTCCTCAGCAAGAGTCCCCTGAGCTCGGGGACTGTCATCTTAGGATCCAAATTCCCATGGAAGAAAGCTTTTTCTTTTCAAGGGTGACTTCCAACTTCATCAACACTTAGGCAGGATGTAATGAGCAGAAGCCTGGTATAACCAGGACAGCTTTGAGAGAGAAGGGCCAAGTCTGTGTTCAGAGCCACACCTGGATGTGCCTCTGCAGTGCAATCCCACCTCTGTCTTGGGAGGCTTCCTCCCAACCCATTCAGAAATACCTGTACTATGCTTTCTACCAGTACTATATAAACTAAAAACCTTTTAAGTTCAAACACGAATCACTTCTTTTCTGATCTAGCCAACTGAAAAGTGATGAATGACAACAAGTTGTGAAATTTATCTTGTCACCAGCCCATAATTGCTACTTGGAGTTTCAAATTATGTCAGAGAAAAAATGAAGAACAAAACTGAAGTGTTTATGGCTTGTTTGGATTCTGGTTTACAAAGCAGAGCATTATCTTTGTCAGTGTGTGAGGAAATGCAATTGCACTGCAGACCTCTACATCAAAAACCATCTACTTTAATTAATTATTTGAGTATTATACCAGCAAGAAAAGAATTACTGTAGTTACTTCAGAATTGCTTATTGCTTTTATACATGTGATCTGTCTGCAAAGGTTAATAAGAATTTGTCAAAAATCTAAGTTCATTTTACTATAGAATTATAAGGATTTAGGATTAGCATAATGAGATATGATGATTATTAGGACACCCAAGGGTATCCTCATAAATACAAAAATATTTTGAGATCTTTCTAAAGAAGAACTGGACAAGGATTGAGGCGTAAAGGATGAAGAAAAGGCTGCAATTTAAGTAGGTATGAGATTGTCTACAGATGGAGAGCTAAAGATAGATAAAGACTAAGGAGCCCAATGTCAAAGAAAAAAAAAAAAACAACAAAACTACAGGTGGACTTCCAAGACCTTCCAAGTAAAATTGCAGTACTTTAGGTGCACTTATTTGCACTTGGTTTACAGTTCACTCATTCACCTTTCTTCACTAAAAAAGTCACCCATAAATACCAGAAATAAAAGCCCACCAATCAAAAGCAATCAAAGTTACATTTTTTAAGCTAGCTCTGCCCCTCTGTTCTTCCCCCCAGGCTTCCAACTTTCCATCTCAGGGCTGTCAGTAGCTGTCAGCAGATCATATGAGAAATTCATCTGAACGTACAACATAACTTGACAGGCAATACATCAGAAAACCTAGATGTGACAACAGCAAATTCCACCAGATGGTCCTGGATCATATCTCTCTATTAAAAAAATTCTGACAGAAAAAAAATCCTAACCACACATAAGCAGAGCTTCTGAGGAATGGAAAAAAAATCTGGCATATGCACTGTTTCACCCTTTGTCCTAACCATGCTAGAAAAGGAGATACACAACAGCTCCAGGTTGTCCTGTTCATTAATATCTATATGTATATTTCATCCTCCTCCCTGTAGAAAATACTTCTAAATAAAGATGTCTCTCCATTAAAGGCAGTATGTACTACTAACAATGCTGCTTTTCAATTGAGAAAATTCTGTCAATGACTCTGGAGCCTGGTCTTGCTCCAGCACCAGCCTGGTCTCCAGGAACACCAAAACCACGTGGTTAGCCCTGAGAGTAGCTGCAAACTTGAAGCACATTCAAGACACCCTTCCCATGTCCCTGTTGCTCTGGCAGGCAGTAGATTCTGTTTGGGTTCAGGCTGCCTAAAAACCTCATCAGCCTCTGCAGCGACTCTTTTAGGAGAGACCTTGGATTGCCTTGTCCACTATCAGTCATGCAGGTCAAACACTGACTGTCCAGACCTACCCTCAATCCAGGTAAAACTGCCTTTGATCCATGTGAAGTACAAATCACATTCCAGCAGGCACAACCTGCTCCAGCCTCATGCTCACAAGAGACAGTGCTGTAGTGGGCACAGGGTCAGGGTTGGGACACTGTGCCACCCTCTGAGAGATGAGCACAGTCCCATGGCAGAAAACTCCAGGTTCAGAAGCAGCTCTGTGGCTATCTCACTGAGGCTGTCACTGCTCTTCAGGTGAGCAACACCAGCCTGGCCACAGCAGCAGCTCTGCTGTGACAAAAGTGACAGACCTATGAAAAGTAAATCAAACTGGAGCAGGCTGTCACTGCTCAAGTGAGACCCTCAGGGACACCATTCCTTGCTCCTGTTCTGCCCCTGCCTTCTACAGCTGTGTGCAGATACATGTTTTGCTCTGTGAGAAGTAGTTGTGTGTAACTGCAAAAATCCACCACGTGTCCTTGTCCTCCCAATTACCCACACTTGGAAGTAAAAGGTATTTAGTCAAATATATGTTTAATTGGTAAAGCAAATTGGATTCAGACATGAATCTGAATGCACAGAGGAAAGGAAGACAGTGAAAGATGCAGTGTTATTTTATCATTGTTTAATAGGACAGGATAGTGCTCCAAGTCTTTTGGAAATCTGACAGTTGCTTTTAATACAAAGCTGTGACTGTAGTAGAAAGCAGATCTACTCCCTGTCAGTGCACAAGCTGCACTCCACAGCTCAGGGCTGAGGAAATCTCTCTTCAAGCCAGTGCGGCAAAATCAGTTTCCACCAAGAAATCAGATTGATCCTTTAACCAAGGAGCAGTTCTGTATATCACACATACCTTTTTCCTTCCCCTAAGGACAGCTCCTTCCATTATAGACTCTCCTTTGCTGTTAATCAAAGTGCACCCGTTTCCTGAGTGAGAAACACCTGTGTGTGGGACTACTCCAGTGCACTGTTTATTGTCTCCATCCAATCCATTTTATAATTATCACCTTTAGCACAGAGAGAAAGCTACTTTTACATCATAGACCTGAGAACAAAAAGGTTATGAAAAAGCCAATTCCCCCCTCCTCCTCGAACTTCAACAAGGAATATATGATTTTTCACTGTGCCTTTGTCATTTTGACATAAAAGAAAAAGTCAGTGACATTTTCAAGTTTTGTTGTTGTGCACCAGTGGGGTTTCAAGTATTGCAGAAGAACATAATTACATTTATAGACACTTTTGACTAGAACTTGAATGTTGCAACAGCTATAACAGTCTCTAAGAGATAAGAAAAATAGGCATTTAGCTCAAAATGTATATTCTGATTAAACTGAAAATGGACACCACCTTTTTACTGGAGTGTCTTTTGGCATCTAAAAGTTTTTTCTATAAATACTAGACAATGATTTTCCAAACCATCAACTTCCTACAGAGAGAAAAATACACATCTTACTATTTAACTATTCCCAGCTGAAATACCACCAAAGAGAATGCCTAACATGTATGTAATAAAATTGATAGAAAAGTCACTTCCTCTCATTAATTATATCCTCTCATTAATTATATCTCATTAGAAAAGCAAAAAAATTGTGCAAATCAAAGTCCATGAATCAGCTGTTTACTTTATTTATTTATAGGCATTTATATAGTGCTCATCACCATAGCAACCAGGAACCTTTTTTTCTTCTTGTTCAAAGGAAAAGTTGTAATTTCAAAATGTGATCCTTTGATGTCACAGTGCAAATAGGTACTTAGGTCCTGCGCTACAAACCCTTTTTGCAGGTGCCTGAAGTATGTGAAGCAAGTCAAAGGTGCAGTGAAAGAGACAGAAACAGAGAAAGGAAAAATAAAAGGAAAGGAACCACGAAACAAGTGAGAAAAAGGGAAAGAGTAAAGAGCTTTCTTATGAAAATTCACAATGCACCATGTTCCACAATAAGCCATGATCACCCCAGTACTTTTTACCTGTAATAACTAGTGACTGCTTCATGGAGAACAGTCCAATTAATGAAGACAATCAGCAAGTTCCAAATTTATGCTGAGGGCACTGGTGAATATTCTTAAGGAAGGATTTCTTAAAAGGACAGTAGCTTAAAAATGAGGCTGCAAAGGGCTGTCTCCCTTTTGAGAGCAGAGAAGTCAGGAGCCTCACTTTGCCTACTACTCTTTTCTGATCCCCCAGCAACTAAGCATAACCAAATTCCCACAGAATTAATAGACCTTTTTAAAAATGCCATCTGCTCACAAAACATCAAAGAAATGTGTAAATTAGAATACTGCTCTTGCATACACCATTATAGAATTAATTACTAGGTATGTCCTGCAATTGCAGTTTCCTCATGACACTGCTGGGAACTTTTTTTCAGACCCCCAAAAGAGACTAAAATTTGTTTTACACTATTTCATCTCGTTGCTTCCCACCATTGTATAGACGATACACATACATTAACAACATAGTATTTCAGATTCTTTTTAAAGCTAATGAATTTCTAATTGGGGCAGAAAGGAAAAAAA
>VZTT01016474.1:9890-44801 GCA_013400855.1 Buphagus erythrorhynchus | reverse complement strand
TTATATGTTCACAGCTACTTAGTCTAAACTATGTGTTTAGTTTGCTCCAGATGAAGCCAGTTAAAATAAACAGAGCTGAGAACTCCTGTGCCACACATTAAGCATGGCAATCAAGTGATAGAAGCAAAAGTGTAAATGGTGTAAGTTGTATCTGTTACCTATTTTCAGCCAGTGTCTTTTGAACAGCTAGTACTTTGGCTGANTTTTCAGCCAGTGTCCTTTGAACAGCTAGTACTTTGGCTGAACTCCAAGTAAATACTCATTATTTCTTAGCATTTTTTCTACAATGTATAAGGGGAAATAAAATTTCAATGGATGCAGCTAGGTCAGAGCAGGAGCATGTCTATTTTCTTTTTACAAGTTAACCTATGTTTTCACAACAAAGCTTACAAGTGGCAGTACTTCAAAGAGGCACAGCACATTCTGCAGCTATTCCCCTCATGCTCATCTCACTTGCACTCACTTGGTGCAGGCCACCAAGTTATTTTCACATCTAAGTGTTTAACAGCTATATCTGTGGTGAATTAAACCTCTCTTGTGGTTCCTTAAAGAAACACTTAGGTCACAGTATGGTATCTACCCACTGAGCAATGGTGAGGTAGGCTCCAGGGGCAGAAGAGTATACTCTCAATCCAACATGTAGAAAACACAAGCAACCTTCGTGTATGTGTGCAGAGCACCACACTTTGGATATAGATTTAGAATGTAGCAGTCAAAAATATGCCTCCAGTGTAGCTCACAGCCTGTAATTGTAAAATGAGCTTATAATACAACCCAAGTATTTTGAAACTAAATGTCTTCCTATATTTCACCTAAGAACTCTGCCTTTTTCAGAGCAAGTCACAGTATCAGTACAGGCTGGAGGATGAACAGATCAAGGGCATACCTGAAAAGAAGGACTTGGGGGTGGTGATGAGAAACTGGAAATGACTCGATGATGTGTGCTTGCAGCCCAGAAAGCCAATTGTATCCTGGGCTGCATCCAAAGCATTGTGGCCAGCAGAGCAAGGGAGGGGCTTTTGTGCCTCTACCCTGCTCTGGTGAGACCCCACCTGCAGTGCTGTAACCAGCTCTGGGGTCCTCAGCAAACAAAGGACATGGACCTGCTGGAGTGAGTCCAGAGGAGGCCACCAAGATGATCAGAGGGATGGAGCACTTTGCCTAAGAGTAAAGGCTGAGAGAGATGGGGTTGTTCAGCCTGAAGAGAGAAGGCTTAGGAGTGACCAAATTGCAGCCTTCCAGTAGCAGAAGGGAGCCTACAAGAAAGATGTAGGGACAAGACAAGAGGGAATGACTTCAAACTGAATGAGAGTAGATTTAGGTTACATGTTAGGAAGAAATTATTTACTAAATTCTTTTCTGTGAGGGTAGTGAGGCAGTGGCACAGGTTGTCTGGACAAATTGTGGATGCCCCATCCCTGAAATTATTCAAGACCCGGTTGGATGAAGCTCTGTGCAACCTGGTCTGTGAAAGATGCCCCTGCTCATGGCAGGCACTTGAAACTAGGTGATCTTTAATGTCCCGTCCAACAAAAAGTATTCTATGATTCTGTGATTCTATGATTAGATTTTCCTTTACCTGACTTCCTAAAACAAAGCAAAAAAATATCAAGTTCCTGATGCAACAAATTATTTCATTACACTTAGCTGCTTAGCCTTCAAAAGGTTAACAAACATGGAGAAATCAGTCTTTTGTTGAACTGGATCATAAATTCATAGGTCTTATAACTATCAGCTTTATATCTTTCCAGGATTTCAGCTGTTGATAAAATGTTGACATAATAGTTACAGTTAGATATTAATATTTTTCTCTTGATAACCCATATGGTACCTACAGGGACACATCCTGTATAGTTTGCATTGTCCACTGTCAGAGATTTATTCCTCTTCATTAACAGAAGGAATCCATCTGCTTATCTCAGATCAAAAATTTAGGAGTTAGCTGGGAAGTTATAAGAGTATGTCTCTGAACAACGAGTGCACATTTTATAGGCTTACAGGAGTATTATTTGCAAAGTCCCATAGCTAGAAATGTGTTATAATACTGATGTCTCAGTTATTCTGCCTCTCAGCAGAAGAGGTTCTTTATCCTGAATATTTCCTGTCTCTTTCTAAGTATTTTACTATTGAAAGTTGTAAGAGTATCATGCAAGTTGCACAGAAGAACAGAACTGCAAAGAAATGTGGCAGTGGTGATTGCCTCTTACTAGGGCAGTTGTCTCCTATTCTGCTTTTCCTTTGTTCATCACCTCCCTGAATTTTAAGGCAGCTGGTGGGTGCACTTGATGCATTTGGCTGTAACTGTGGCCAATTTGAGTTCATCATGATAGAACTATCATTACTGATGATAATACAGATTTAATTCAATTTGTACTCCAGTCTGATGTAAATCTTTATTGGTGCAATAAGAGAGGAATGGCCACTATATTAATGCTTGTAAAATGCACTATATCACTCTGTGCCATACAGACACTTTTAATTCATGCATGTTTTTAATGTTATTCTTATCCAGATTACTTAATGTAATTTCCTTTATGTAACTTCCATACAGAAAATTGTATTTTGAAAAAAAATTCAACCAAATAAAAAAATACCCTTGTAATTTCAAATGTCAACTTCACTTTAACCTTATTTTAACCTGGCTTGTAAGCCTAAAAAATTTAATATAAAGGTTATGATTTCTCCCCTTTTTATCTTCCCCCTTTACCAATGAATAAGAAAGGTGAAAAAAGGAAGACAGAGGAGGAATTATCCTTAAACATCTAATTAAAAGTAAGTCATTGAAAGATGAGTTTTCCCCTTTTCCCATATTATGCTACTATAATCTGAATGAGAAATATTAGGAAACAGTTGCAAAGCATGGAAAAGCAAAAGAGAGTATCGAATTGATTTTTCACACTGAAGGCAGGACAAGGGCACAAATCAAAATGATATAAACTAGAAATTTTCAATTGAATATGTGAGCATTAGCAAAGAATGTTTTCAAAGGAATTTGGACAAATTGCAATTTAATATTAATTGCTGTAACATAACTGCAATTAGTAAAGGAAAAACATTCATGAGGAATTTAGAGACCAACATAAGGTTTGAAATCCAGGCATAAATTTGATAGAATCCAATTATTTCAGTTAGCATTTTATTTTTCTGGAAGTTCTGGAAATACTATTACATAAATCTCTGACACAATTTTGGGGTCTTTTTAAAACATATTCAGACACAGAAATATAGAATACTTTTTGTGAAAGCGACTTTAAAGCTAAATTATTCAAAATAGATACCTTATGTCTGATAAAACAGATGTACTCGGTTGTTTGGGGCTTTTTGTCCTTGTCAAGAGATTAAATATTTTATCATCAATATGGAAACTTACGGGACTATTTTTTCCTTAGAAACTGTAACAGAAGTTATACATGATAATAATTATTTTTATGCTGTTGGGTTCTTTGAAGTCACTGAAATTTAATCATATGCTCCAAGTTAAGCTCAAGATATCCTGCAGCTATGTGATAATGGTCTTTTTAACTCAATAATGTTATTAATGACAATATAGATGAGCCACATATGCAAAATCTTCAGCTTCTGTCAGGTTTCATTGAACAGAAATCTGAATGAAGTTCGATTTGTTTTTCTGGAATAGTCCCTCACCATGCATATTTTGTATAGCAATCTGCACCAGAGTGATAACAGACTTATGGTTCTAGACAAAAGACCTTGCTTTTCATGTAGAAGGAATGAAAACCAATCATATGCTTTAAAATATGGCTATACTACATGTTAGGATGGGCCTTTTGATAGGAAAGACTAACCTATAACCTTGTGATAGGTTATTGAAGCATAGTAGATGTCATGAAGAATGTGCTGTACAGATCTCAGCTTTGTACAAAAAGTAGGAGCCAGTCATGTTTTGCTGCTGACTTTAAAACATAAAACTGGCAGATATCAAGGGGGACTGTAATTAAATGATGGTTAATTTTTTAAAAATACTTCCCTAGAAGTGCTATGAAAACTTTATATAATTCATTGCACATTATGCAAATAACTGTTAAATTTATTATCTTAAAACGACATCATTCAACACTTTATTTTATGTAAGAAATGTGATTGGCTGCTTCTGGCAATGGTAAAGTAATTACCACTGGCTTAATTTGTACCATGGAGATCTGCAAGGCCCTGTCCTGTGATAGCTGCCACGTTGTTTTACCATGGTTAAATTGTAATTATTGCTTTGGAAAACCATATGTTTGGGGACATTAACAGTGACAGTAGAATCTTGTCAAAATCCTAGTTGCCTAGCTACAACTAGATGAAACAAACCACTAGTACTACTATAAAAACATTTGTTTTTCAAAGAGTGTATTTAAATGACATAACAACTGTGTTGTGACTGTTACTGCTGGTTTTTCTGTAGTTACAGCAGGCTGTCAAGAGAAATGTTACAAAATTCAACTGGAGTTGTAAGAAGCCACTGTCAGGGAAAACAGACTTCCAGGAAGTCTTTGATCTTAATCTGACTTTGTGGTAGCAGTTACTCAGATTTCTCTTTTTCCAGAGAATAAAAATTCTGCAGATAATACAAGCTTGTTTTCAGGTCAGAAAATGTGGCAGATGGTATCAATTTACAGCAATAGATTTTTCTTTACATTTTATTTGAAATTGAAATACTGAAAAGTGATGTTACAATCCCTTTCAAAATTAGGTCATCTCGTATTTGAAAATGTCCTCTGGTTTTTCTTAATATGAAAAACCCTAAACAAATCTTCCATAAATATTTTTTAATTAACTAAATCCTACCAGTAAATAGGAAGATATTTTTTCCCTCTTATAGGGCTCACCTAACAAACAACAAAGTTTGCATGGCAAACTAAACTTTAATATTTAGATTTAAATTGCCTACAAATAACTTTCTTTCATTACAGGTCAATGCAGAAATATGAAAGAAGTGTCACTGACAGACTGACTTAGACAGTCTGTAAGTTCTGATCCACAACATTCTCACTGGGAGTGACTTTGTATCTCACACTGGATTTTGGTGAATTCAATAAATATTGAATTAATGCAAGAAGATTAAATTAATGCTTACAGCCTCAATTATTTTAGCATAAATAATATACAAATGTTTGATTAATCAGGCTTTGATGTTTCTGTTGCCAATGAAGAGTTCAAGCCAAACATCTAGTTTCAAATTTTAGTTTTAATGTTCTCTTCTTTGTAATATTATTATTAAACTGTAATGAAGATTAAACTGAGACAAGACAATATTTTAAATGAGGCCGATTAATAAAACCTGCAGTCTGCCATTATAAAGCCTTATAGAGCTTGCTTATAACTTGAACACTATCAGTTAATTCCTTTTTAATGTATAACTGAGTGCTAATTTCTTTCATCAGACTGATTTCAAAGTATGGAAACAATTGAATATTGTCCTATTATACCATTAGGATCAAATTCTACAGCTGTACATCAGTGAAATTCTAGGAAGTTAAGATACAGTATTCAAATATTTATCAGTGTAATAACAATTTCATGATTATGTACCTTGTTTCTTTAGCCATTTAATTTTAAACGTGATTTTTGGGCCATTTCTCAGAAATGCTTCTTCACCTTTCTTCTGAAAAGCTCCAAACATGATTTGCCCCATGTCTTCTACTATGTTAGGTGTACAACATAGCCTAATATTAGAAATATTATTTCCAGTATGCTGATGTTTCCCTTTTGGTAATGAGTGGAGAATGACACCATGTTCATTAGAAGGATCATGCACATATTTCTGCTTTAATTCAGCAGATTTAGTTTTCAAGTTCAAAATGTCAGAAACTTGTCTCAGGGTCCAATAGCTCCCATATAAATAATCTTTGCTTACAGGATATATTATCAGATTTTAATAATTAAGGATGCCTCATGTGAGCAAATGCTTCTCTATTAAGCAGCAGGCTTGAATCTTTATCATAGTTTGAATAGCATGGTTCCTATAAAAGAAAGCAAAACTGTACACGTAAACAAAAGAGTAGGCAGTGGTAAATTTTTCTCCCTTCTCATATGAATGTCCTAATTAAAGCTTCATTCTCTTAAATGTACCTTCTAGAAATATTCTTTATAACCAATGAAAATTTATATGTCTGTGAACACAGAAGTATTACAAAATACATTTTGCTATTTGGCAGAAGTTCTGTCATTTCCATTTATTGTTTGACCATTGTCCATCAGATCATTGACTGGTAAAGAGCTCGGGCTATCAAAGAGTCCTTTTAACTTCTTCCGTGCTGCCAAGTGGTAGAATCTTATCTGAGTCTTGTCGGAGCTTAATGATGACATTGATCAAAATGTAAATATATGTAGATTTATCAGGACATGATGATTATGCTAATAGAGACCTTACAATTGGAACTTCCAGAGTAAATGTTCTGAAATGATAAACGTTTATTTCCCAGCCTAAGGAAATGGATTCAATATTGCAGTTAATGTTTCATACAGCCCAACTTCATTAAGCACAACTCAGCTAATGACATCATGAATTTGCTCATTTTATCAAATTGCATTAATTAGGGAAATGTATCAAAAGCTGTGGATAAATTTTCTTCTCCTTAGAATAACAAAAAAGGGGGTAATTGAATTAATTTGTCCCTTGTACCCCCTATTAAGTTGGAGCATGACGATGCTTTCTCAACTTTATGGCATTTGTGTTTAACATGATTCTCACTAACCACTTTAATTGTGAGGGTTAAAGCAAGAACACTTACAGGATGGACCAATGCCAGGTCATTCCTTTTCAATCACATTAAATGCCATCTCTCTAGGGATACAAGCTTTTAACAAAGGCCTGTGTAACCATTATTCTTTAAAATGTTGTGAGAAGCAATCAACAAGGTCTTAACACGGTTCCTTAAATTACTCTCACCTGAGCCATTGAATTAAACTACAATGTTTACTGAAAAATTGTTGTCCTCTGAGTTGTGATTATGATGATCTGGCCCTGCAGGTCTATTGGATTTGCATGGCCAGGTTGTGGTAGGAGGGATGCTACGATGGTGGCCTCTGTGAGATGCTGCTGGAAGCTTCCCTCGTGTCCAACAAAGCCAATGCCAGGCAGCTCCAAGATGGACCTGCCACTGGCCAAAGCTGGGCCAGTCAGGGACAGTGCTAGAGCCCCTGGGAGAATGTAGGGGGCAAAAAACCCTGTGCAACTGCAGCCAGAGAGGGGAGTGACACTGAGAGGGATAATTCTGCAACACCAAATGGAAAAGGAGGGGAAGGATGTACTCCAGGCATCAGAGCAGGGATTCCCCTTCAGCTCATGGTGAAGACCATGGTGAGGGCATGCTGTGCCTCTGCAGCCCATGGAGGTCCATGGGGAAGCAAAGATCCACCTGCAGCCAGTGAAGAACCCCATGCTGGAGCAGGCTGCTGGCAGGATTTGTGGCCCCATGGAGAAATGAGCCCATGTTGGGTCAGATTTACCAGCAGGACTTATGACCCTGTGGGGAGCCCACAATAGAGCAGGCTGCTCCTGAAGGACTGCACCTTGTGGAAGTGACCTGCACTGGAGAAGTTTATGAAGAACTGTAGCCCATGGGAAGGGTGCATGCTGGAGAACTTCATGAAGGACTGTCTCTCATGGGAGGGACTCCACACTGGAGCAGAAGAAGTGTGTAAAAATTCCTACACCTGAGGAGGAAGAAGAGGTAGAAACAGCATGTGATGAACTGACCTCTGTCCCTTTGTGTCACTGGGGGAAAAAAGATAGAAAATTCAGGAGTAACTTTAAGCATGGGAAGAAGAAAGGGATGGGGGGAAGATGTTTGAATATTTGGATTCATTTCTCATTATCCTATTCTGCTAACAACTGGTAATACATTATTTTTTTTCTCTCTCTTCTGTCCAGTTAAGGAGGGGGAGGGATGTTGGTGTGTGGAGGGACCTTTGGTGTGTGCCTGGCATGATGTATGATTCACAGTGATGTCTTTGAGCTCTTAAAAATATTGTTATGATGTTTTTAATTATAGTAACAAATTCTACAAACAGCTGAAAATCACATAATTTGCATGTTGTTATGGATATTAGGTAGACTGGAAAGGGACAGGTGGCTTTAATTATGTAGAATGACTAGGTCTTTCTAGTTTTAACCTTATGTTGTCCAGGATTACTAGAAATTCGAAGTATAAATTCACACTAAAATTCAGCTTTAAAATCATGCTAAGAAACAGCTGCTATTTTAATTTTCTGTGTTCTGTGTCAAAGAATTTCTCTCTTTCTGGGGAATGGCTTCCAGTGGGTTACTGGTAAAGATATTGCACAGAAGATACAAAAAAATTAATACTACATAATAATCCCTGCCATTGAATGACCATTTTTATTTAATTAAAAACAAAATAGTGGTACCTTCTTCAAATATCAACATTTTCAAGAAATATTAATCTTTACCTGACTGAAATATTGGTCCATATCTGAATTAGAAAATAAAGTTTTCAATGGTGTGTTCTCCAAGTGAGCTTCCAAATTCAGAGGCATATAAATCTGTGTACAGCACAGACACAAAGGCATCTGACCCTCATGTGATAATGACAACCAGAACCAGAAGCAGTGGCTGCATGGTGCCAAGCTCCATGAGCTGCCTGGACTTGAGTCAGCTTGGGTCTGACTGCAGGCTAAGCCACATTTGTGCAGCAGTGCATTCAAGCTAATAAAGATAGCTGCAAAGCAGGGCTTGTTAGGTCACCCATAGAGCTGATCTGCACCATGTGGATTTGCTGAGCTGCATCTCTGCTAGCTCAGGGATCTATACACCATACTCCATGCACGACAGACACAGGCTGATAAACAGGCTATTCCATCTGGAGACACTGGGTGAACATGTAGAAGTAACTTGGTTTTGTAAATTCTTCTGCTGATGAGAGCAAACACACACCTCAGTGATCTGGGAAAAAGCCTGTGCCATGGTAAATGTGAAAGGACTGCTGACAGCCAAAAGGAGTCCTCAGTGACAGTCTCCTCTGGAAATTTCTGTTGTTTCTGGAGCATTAGATAGGTCAGAGATTAAGCACTTGCTGCAAGGAAAATTATATGTCCAGGACACTTCTTGTATGCCCAGGAAACTCTTCCAGCAACACAGTGGTAACCATAGTTAAACCAACTGTGCTGGTACAGATGAGTGCAGGCTCCTAGTCTGAAACAAGTGAGCTTTAATTCTAGACTAGGAATATTTAAAGGTACAGATAGAAGAGGAAGAAGGCCTAGTTTCTTTTGTTTCTGAATAATGTGTACAAGACGTAAAAATTAGTTTTCCTTTTCTTATAGAGGTGATCACAGGAACATCATAATTCTGAGGAAAAATTGTCATAAATGAAAAAATTGCTTCAGGGTTTCAAAAACTCCTTTAGAGAAAGCAAGCCAACTACTCTCCCTCTTCCCACCCCTCCCCTCATGCTCTTTGTAAGCTTTTTTCTTTAGCCAGAGCTAATCAGTGAAGTTAGTTACTAACAGCTTTAGAAGTTACTGAGTTGTTGCAGGCCACTATCAGTGTGAAAACTCGTGGAGTCCTGACATTTCTTAAAGCACAGATAACACCTATGACTTCCCATACACTGTAATGTAAAAGCAGAAGAACTCAATTTTTTAGAACGTGCACATGGATGCATGTACTGCTAGGGATTTTTCTTTAATGTTATTTGCATTTTTATGGTTTTAATAGAAAGTATTCAAATTCCCACAGCCATATTCCAAATTACATTCACAATTACATTCCAAATGTAATATTTGTAAAAGGTGTATTTTCTGGGAGCTTCTTTTTCCAAAATAAACGATGTGTCACCCACCAACTTCTCTGTCAGCCTGAGATTAGCCATAAGCTAGTGCCTGCAATCTTTTCTAGCAACTGCACTAATTTTTGGTTAAAATAGAACATATTTTCTACACAGTCATTCTACTTATATAATCTTCAGACAATTTTTTTCAGTGTTAATTATCCTTACTATAAAAAAGTTGCCTTTTATTTCCATTTTTACTTCATATTACTGTTATGACACACTCCAGAATGCAAGGCTAACCTAAGATCTTGTTTAATAGATCCCTTGGGACAGGTTAAAGTGAAAAAACACTGAACGATCAATCAGTGTTTGTAAACATATTTTAAAGAAGTTGAGTGCAATGTAAAACAGGTACACAGCCCCTTCAGTTATTATTATCTATAGTAAGATAACAATACAAAAGCATGAAAATATCACTCAATAAAATGTATAAGGGAGAAGAAAGGAAGAAAGAGTAGAAAAGATGCATAATCACAACACACATGCTTACAAGTCTTGCTTGTTGCAGCTTAGATGTCTATTGGTGGAAAGTATGGTCCTTTCTTGATCCATTGGAGTAGAGGAAAAAACCCACCAAATGCAAAGTTCAGTGGGTTAATATATGCTTAGGTGAGAATGCTCAGGTACCTCCCCTGGGGGCAGCTGGAGTTTTACAGTCTTTTCATCACATGCAGCTGTAAGGTCTAAGAAATTTATCTGGGGGCACTTTGGGGATCTTTGTTTATAACACCTTCTAAAACATGGCAGCTGCCTCTCAAGCCATGCCCCATCAGAAAGAATGAATTACTCTCAAGACCTTTTGTGGGTGAAGGGGAGCTTTCAGCTGAGCAAATTGACCCTGAGATTAGTTCAGTTGGTCAGAGCATGGTGCTAAAACCACCAAGGTTTCAATCCCTGTAGGGGACATTCACTTAGAGTTGGACTTGATGATCCCTGCAGGTCCCCTCCAGCTCAGAATATTCTGTGATTCTGAGTTATGTATCATGGCATGATATTGAATTGGCATGATACAAAGCACCATCCTGTCTCCACAGGGTTTGCCTCTTATCAGCCTCAAAGCCCACCTTGTGTCCTCCCCCTCTGTTTTATGCAGACCAGAGGTTTGCAATTGCACACCCAAAAACTCACCTCCTCCCCTCAAGGGATGCAAACCTAGCCTCATCAAATCGCTCTGGTGCTTCCACAAATGGGTGTTTTGAGTCATTAATTGTTAATTGTCCAGTCCCTCACAATGACTTCTGTGAAATTTAATTAAACAAATATGTAAAAAAGTAGCAGCAATCATTTCTAATCCTAGAGAGAACGTCATTAAGAAAAACTTGTTACGTCTCTGTGGTCCTATTATCACTATGTCTAAACCACTATGAATTTTTCATGAGAATGAGGACCACATGAAATCTCAGTTTCCTTACTCTTTTTAGTAGAGAGAATTCTTCAGAAAGCATGCAAATTTTTGAAATATATTCTGGAAATACCAGGGAGGAGAACAAGCTGGATAACAGACTATTTATGGTAGACAGAAAAACCTGGCCAGAAAAAAAACCCTAACAACAAAACAGAAAACAAATGGAATAGAAAAAATAAACTATCTGATGTCCTAAACATGCATAAACCATAATATTCTGTTGTTGTACCAAGTACCTCAAAGCTAATTTTGTTACCATGATGCAGACAGCTTTGTCAACTGCTCTTGTGAAATGTTATGAAATCTGCCAATAAAATCCATTATCCTAGAAACTATACCAGCTGATAACAATTGTAACTGTCATACTTCTTCATGTTAGAAATATATATGATTTTAATAAGAATTTGTTGTGATACAGGGTTGTGTGATATAGAGCTGTGTGTTAAGCTATGCAATTAATTATGCTCTTAACCCTGGGAAATAGTACCATCAGTTCTCACTGATGTTGATCATGCCTTGAATTCCTAGACAGCAAGATGCAAGATGCAATGAAAAACTTTAACATTGTGCTGAATTTTCTTTTTTTTCTAGATGTAACCATATTTGAGCAAAAACGTTTTCACCTTGCACCTGACTCAAAATCACCAAGTGGTGATTCAAACTTTTCTAAATGAGCATCTTCAAGTAGAGATACTTCCAGTTACATTTTATCCATCTGTCAGGGGATAAACATAAAATGACAAAAAGAAGAAGATAACATATCCCTTAAATGTTCAAGTATTTATTATTCATATGACTGCAAACAACTAGGCTAATAAGGGAATAGTGGGGGGAAGGATAGGAAAAGGTCTTCCTAGTGAATTAAAATCAGAACTCTAAATCAGGTGCCACCCAGCTGAGCACTCAGTTATTTATCACCTGGATTTCTAGTAGTAAAATGCTATTGCTGAGCAGTGCCACCAAAATCCAGGCAGACTTAAACCAATCTCTGTCTCACACAACTTTTCACTTAATGGAGAATAGTTTTACCATTCTTTTGATAAAATTCTTGGCATTTTGTTTTTTTGCCTAGTGTCCGTCCAGAGTTGCTTGTGCACTGTAGTAAAAAATAAAGGGTAAGAAATGGTATTAAACCCACCTCAGTTAATTTCTTGAACTTAGTTCTTTGTTTATCTCAGAAAGCTAGCAAAAGGACAAAAGGAAATAGTGTTTGAGTTGCACCAGGGGAGGCTCAGGCTGGATATTAGGGAAACTTCCTTCACTGAAAGGGAGCTTAAGTGTTAGAACATGCTTCCCAGGGAAGTGGTGAAATCACCATCACCAGAAATGTCTAAAAAACTAGTAGAAGTGTCACTTCATGATATGGTTTAGCAAGCATGGTGGTGTTCAGTCAAATATTGGACTTGATGATCTGGAGATCTTTTCCAACCTTAACGATTCTATGGTTTGCAAACTGTCAGAATACTCAACACACCAGGACCAGCTGTACTCATCCTTATGTTGTCGGGATTCCTTTCTTTTCATGACTATGAAATGACTAGAAGCTGAAGAAGATAGTCAAACTCGGTGGTGCTTCATCCCATGTGAGTTAATGGTGATAGCTGCTCAAACTTTTCATTACTTATTCATTCCTAATTAGCTGTTGAAATACCTTCCACTCAGGAATCTAAAAGCCATCCCTCACCAAANATGGTATTAAACCCACCTCAGTTAATTTCTTGAACTTAGTTCTTTGTTTATCTCAGAAAGCTAGCAAAAGGACAAAAGGAAATAGTGTTTGAGTTGCACCAGGGGAGGCTCAGGCTGGATATTAGGGAAACTTCCTTCACTGAAAGGGAGCTTAAGTGTTAGAACATGCTTCCCAGGGAAGTGGTGAAATCACCATCACCAGAAATGTCTAAAAAACTAGTAGAAGTGTCACTTCATGATATGGTTTAGCAAGCATGGTGGTGTTCAGTCAAATATTGGACTTGATGATCTGGAGATCTTTTCCAACCTTAACGATTCTATGGTTTGCAAACTGTCAGAATACTCAACACACCAGGACCAGCTGTACTCATCCTTATGTTGTCGGGATTCCTTTCTTTTCATGACTATGAAATGACTAGAAGCTGAAGAAGATAGTCAAACTCGGTGGTGCTTCATCCCATGTGAGTTAATGGTGATAGCTGCTCAAACTTTTCATTACTTATTCATTCCTAATTAGCTGTTGAAATACCTTCCACTCAGGAATCTAAAAGCCATCCCTCACCAAAATCATAGCAGCTATGTCACTCTTCTATAAAATATGAAAGCATCCTCTTTCACATGAGACTAGACAAAGGAAGAAGCCAGAACTTTCATATTCTATTCAAATCAAAGTGATAACTCAGTGGAGCTAAGGGAGATGAATAACTTCTACCTTTCCCTTGTCTGCAGATTTTAAGGGAAAAGACTGACTTCATCAGACATACAGCACCAGGAGGCCCCTGGCTATGAGTACCTGTAGGTAGTTTTTTGCTGTCTAGAGCACTTCAATGTCCTTCACTTCTCTCCTTGTGATATTTGGAACAGTCTAGATTACAGTAAGCTCTGCCAGGTTTGCTAAGGCTGTGAATATTGGCTGTGCCTTATTTGGGAACACGGATTGCCATCTAAGAGTCATTTTTTTTATCCAAAAGAAATGCTTTATAAGTCCACATCTCTTCACAAATTTATCCTGGGAAATTTTTCAATGTCCAGGTCTAAGTGATGTAACACACAGTTCACAACAGATTCTTATTGCTCACTATTCAAGCTAGTGCAGGACTTAAAAGAAAGCTCCTGTTGTACCCCCAAATAATGTGCAAGTTGCTTAAAATCCCAATGAGATGTGTATGAATTAAGATTCAAATGAAGAGCCTGTAATTTGCTTTGTAATGTGGCTCTCAAACTACTCTGCAAAATTTCTTTAGCTATTTTCCATAGATATCAGCGACTACCTGTATTAGATAATATATCTATTTTAAGGAACAGGGTTTCTATTACAAAGCAAGGCTTCCAGTCTGTGGCTGAAAGAGGACATGCATTCCACATAAAAGTTGTAGAGATTGTGAAATGTGTGTAGAAGACAGTTATATCTGAGAGAATAAGGGTGCCTTCTGCATTAGCAGCCTAGGATGGGTAAGAATCACTGTTTTATCTGATAATGAGTTTGGAAAATCAACTTGAAAGAGGAAATAGATGTTGGTTGCAGTGATGCCCTCCTGGACAGGGAAGAGATGTCATCTGTGATCACACTAAAAGCTTATTGCCTTTATTAGGCTATACACAATCATGGCAGCACTTAAGCATCAGATAGCAATTTTGGGCATCTCATGCCTCACCCATGGCCAAAATCATAATGAAAGAGGGCAAATGGATGATGTGAAGGAAGAAGTGGCTCTCTCCAAAACACTTCAAAGGAGGTAAACAGAGGAGAAGGTAAAACAAACAGTCTTAATCAGTTCTAGCTGAGATCACTCCTTTTTTACATCAGCACTAAATATAAAACAGTGTTTTACTGCCTAGTGTGGAGACCCTCCATCACCAGAGTTGTTGCAGTGCTCCTATTTTGCATGTGTCCCTCCATAACATAAAAGGTCTGGAGAGGTTCACTTGTAAAATATGGGAGTGCCTGTCACTACCAGATCATATTCAAGGCTGCTGCCTACTAGTTCCTAAGGTGAAGGCAATTACAGTTAAAGCTTTTAGCTGCTTCCAGTAAGCAATTTTATTCTTATCTGTAATTATTCTAACCTGAGGTTTGTTTCACCAGGAATGCCTAAACATTTTTAGTAGCATCAGTGGGCTGGTACAATTCAGTTAGTCTAGTTCTGCCTCTCATTTTTGTCAGAATTTAAAACATAGTAACAAGCTCTAATATCCAGTAGTCACGCAGCTCATAAATTTCTGTGATGGGGGAGAAGTGCACTGATTAAAAGTGCCTAAGTGGCAAATTAAAAAGGGAGACCAGCTGCCATGCCAGTGGTATCATATTTTTATGCTCTGTCAGGCAACAAACACAGATGAAGTATTCTGTGTATTTTACAATATATTAGACTTATCTCTTTGTTTTTTTTTTTTATTATTAAATTTGAACCTCTTTTTTTTTTTTTTGGAATTGAAATGATGTTTCACTTCCAGGTAGTCTCCATTTTTCCAAAACCCTGTTACTTCCACCACATACATTTTACAAGATCTGTAGTGGAAGTCCCAGATGTCTTTTTAAAAAGCTTTTTAAATTGTTTGCAAGGTTAATAGATGCAGATACATTCCATTTATTTCAGAAAAAAATCTAAAATAAACAAACATAAGAAAACCAACAAAACCCCAAAACACACAAAAATCCCTAAAACAGGGAGTTATTTTCAAGAAAAAGGCTGGAAAGTTAGAAGCATAGAGTCATCAAGGGTGGAAGAGACCTTCAAGATCATCCAAAAGTCCACCTAGCATTACCATCGTAAAAATTCACATTTCACATCTTTCTGATACACAGAAGAAGACCCTAAAGCAAAATTTTTAGGTAATTATGACTTTAACTCTGAATTTCTGTGGATCCTCAATTTCCACTCTTTTTTTTCCACAATGTTTCTAATCATCTAAATAAAAAGATAATAAAATTCCTTTATACTATATAGGGAGGATTATCATCAGGAGGACTAGATCTCTCATAAATGTGGAGAGGAGTCTGCATAAAATCTTGAAAAGTATGATCATCCTTGTGATACAGAGGAGTCTGAAACATTTGGTTGAACACCTCTCTGTCTTTGGAAACACATGGGGTAATTTATTCATATCTTCCAGAGAAAATGAAATATGTTCTCTTCTTTTAGTAGCTCAAAAGGATGATTAACAACAACCATTAAATAAGTTAAACATTTTTAAATCATGGGACGGGATCATTGGAATAGATTTGGCTCTGATCTGGAGTCAGAGCTACTAACTGGCCTCATTCATTTGAAATGACACAGAAAAAGAGAGAGATGGGTGTAATACTCAATCACAAAATGTCTGTAAGACAGTGATCCAGTGTGTCTTAGGAAGAAAAAAGAAGTATAAGCTTCAGCTCATGTCATATATTTCCAATTAAAATAGAAAAAATACAAAATAACACAGTTATTGCTAAATATTGGGTGTAGTTTGGTCATACACAAGAAAATGCACTTCAAAGTAGGACAGCAGTAGAGAAAAGCTAATACTATGATCAGCAGAATGACTAAACTATCATATGGTACCTTGCTGAGCCTAGCAACAGAAAAGATGAAGGACATAGAACAGTGGCATTTAGAACAGTACAAATACTTCTTAGGAGAACAGTAAGGTGAATTCTTTGGGAAGGAGTTTGACCGTTGACAGTAAATGATAAATTGACCTAAAGGTAAATATATTTAAGGTAGATATGTGAAAAAGTTGGCACTAATTTCTAATAATAACAGTGAGAGCAAAAAACCCAGATTGCTTTTAATCTGGAAATCAATATGCATACAGAAGCAGTGCTGAGTTTGACTGACTGTGACAGCTGGAACGGGCCAAGGCCTTCCTTGCAGTTATCTGCTACTTACCTTTTCATTAGAACAATTTTTTTTTTTTTGTTTTTGTTTTTTTTTTTGTTTTGTTTTTTGTTTGTTTTTTTGTTTTTTTTTTGTTTGTTGCACCAAAATTTAAGAAAGGTTGAGTGTGAACTCTCAAAGCACTGATAAGCTAGTATGGCTTTCATCTTCAGAAGCAGCTGGGAATCATATGGGATAAAATCAGTAAAGATAGTAGCATAATTAATGACAATTAGTAGAGTTTTTTAATAAACAGCTCTTATCAAATAAATGCTGTCTTTCTGATGATATTAAATTTGGCTTACAATAGTAACTAATATATTAAAATATAGTTAGAGATAGAACAGAAAGATCTTTGTCTTAGGATGCCATAATAAGAACATTCCCAAAACCCATATTAATTATTTTAAATGCTCATTAGTCGAGTGCTTATAGTTTACTGTATGTACAGAATGCTTATAGTTTACAGACTTTCCTGCTATCCATTGGGGATCAGTGCTATCAATTTTGCAGAAGAAAATATAAAATCAATACAGATAAATATATCAGTGGCATAAACTTTGGTAGAGCAATAAATAATAAGAGAGGTAGTTTAGTAATAAAGTTTGCTATCCATCATTTGGTAAAGATGTGGTAAGGCTAATCTGAACATATACAAGGCCGTAGAGTAAGAAAAAGGGAATCAATATATTTATGGAGTAGGGAATAGTTATGTTGAAAGCATTGACTTGGACAAGGCTTTAGAATAAAACTCAATGAGAATGGGTTTTGAGTTTGTTAATTTTTAATACACCAAACCTATATATTAAAATAGAATTATTTAGTTTGAAATTCTTTAATTTTTAATTCAATCCCAATTTTGAAATAGAAGGGATTTTAAATTTATTAGAATGTTTGGTTTGGAGGAAATAAAAAGTATTAAACATGTCAGAGGAAAGTTTATAATTAAACATTATTTTTAAACTGAGAAAATCAAAATGTTTTAAATTCTGCAAGTCTGAAACTCCTGAAGCTAAAGTTTATGCTGTTCTTTTAGCTGCTCTAGACAGTTTCTCTGAATTGGACTTATTAATGCTATGGACATGTGCTTGAAACCTTGTTTTATGATATTGCAGTATCATCTTGAAGTCTGTCTATAATTCGAGTCATGCTGCATGTATGAGAACATAATGCCTTGAGTGTTAGGGTCTTACTGAGATACATCAGCTGACTTTGTAAATAGCTGTTTCTGTGAGAGGCCTTTACCTTCCAGGAGATTAAAGAATGTAGGATACCTTTCTTACTGTGCTGGGTTGATGCTGAGTGAATTCCAGTTGCCCCACCAAGCCACTCTTCCATTCCTCTCTGTTGCAATGCACTAGATGTATTGGATTCTGTGACCCCTGTAGTGCCCCGTGGTCTGGTCCCTGTCCCCTCTGGCCATGCTTGGCTGGCTGAGATCCAATTTCCTCCCATCCCCTTTCCAGACCCTAGAAAAGGCCCAAACCTCCTGACCTCTTCCTCTTTTCGCTCCTGGAAATCCACAAGAAATAAACCTCAGAATCTCCCCAGGGGGGAAAGAGCCCCCTTTGCTATCTTTTGCTCACGTTCATGTATTAGCTCCTAGAGACCCTTCTCTAACATCTGAGCAAGCCAGGAGCAAGAGGGGGGTCACAGGAGGCTATTACACCTCTCCTCATCTGTATAGAGGAGAGAAAATATAATAAAAAGCTCGAGGCTCCATTTTAAGGAAGGGTAGAGATCACTCACCAGCCACTGTCATGGGCGAGACCGGAAAATTAGTTAATTAGTTAATTAAGACTGGGAAAATTAGTTAATTTGTTTACAATCAAATCAGAGTAGGAAAATGAGAAATAAAGCCCGAGTTTTATTTAAAATCCTTCCCCCCAAAACACCTTTCTCCTACCTCTCTCTTATCCTCTCCACCCCTCCCTTCTTCCCAGGCTCAGCTTCAGCCCAAGATTATCCTCTGCTGCAGCAGTGCAGGGAGACACGGAATGAGCTTCCAGTCAGTTCATCACGTTGGCTCAGCTGCTCCTTCCTCCTCACGCTCTTCCTCTGATCCCGGTGTGGTCCCTCCCATGGGAGACAGTCCTCCACCCCTTCTCCAGTGTTCATCTTTCCCACAGGCTGCTGTTGTTCATGAGCTGCTCTATTGTGGATTCCTTCCATGGGCTGCAGTCCTGGAGGAGCTGGCTGCTCCAGTGTGTGTCCCTCACGGGGTCACAAGTCCCAGCAGCAAAGGTGTTCCAGCATGGCCTCCTCTCTCCTCAGGGTCTCAGGTTCTGCCTGGAGCCTGCTGCAGTGACATTTCATCACAGACAAGCATTCACACGATCCAGCACAAGGCTCTCCCTGGGCTGCAGGGGCCCAGCTGCCTCACCAAGGTCTTCAGCACAGGCTGCAGGGGAATCTCTGCTCCTGGAGCACTTTCCCTCCTTAGTTCTTCACTGATCTTGGTGCCCGCAGTTTTTGTCTCACTCTTCTCTCTGGCTGCCATTGCACAGGGTTTTTTTCTCTTCCTCCCTGTATTCTCCCACAGGCACTATCACTCTTGCTGGTGGGCTGGGCTCTCAGCCTTGGCCAGCAGCAGGCTGGCATTGGCTCCTTTGGACATAGTGGGAAGTTTCCAACAGTTTCTCACAGAAACCACCCCTGTAATTGCACATGACCAAAGCCTGGCCACACAAACAATACACACACCCCTCGCTGACTTAGCTTGCTCTGTCTTCTAAGCCAAGAAGATTAAAAGAGTGAGTCAGTAACTATGGTCAGGCCATGCAGCAGAGCTTATGGGTCCTGCTGTTGGGTGAAAGCAGTTGGCAGTATCTGGAACTAGACATTGGTTAACCTAATAACAGCTGCCTTTTTTCACAGTACGAGTCTTCTTGTGTCTTTCATGCAGTTCTCTCATGGGAGCACCTACCTCCCAATTTAATAACTTCTGCTTATTTTACATTTGGAATTATTTATGAATCTGTATAATATAATGCAAATTTATGATAATAATGGCCAAATAAAGCTGATGGTTAAAAAGGGAAAATAGTGAGTATTCTGTATTTTTAAAATGGACTTTTTTATTAAGTGTGTTGCAGTCCTGCAGTGTTCACAAAGTTTCACCACTCATCCTGGCACAGAATGCTGTTTATATTGCAACAATGTCAAGGAAATGCATAGAAGCAAAAGAATGCATTTTTAAATGTTTCAGCTATATTTAGTTGAAATTTGAAATAATCAGTGAAACTGAATCTATTTTCTTGTGAGTGACAATGGACTTTGCCAAGTGTTAAATCCCACAGCTGCAATGAGTGACTGTTCCTTTTTCTTAGCCTGCTTGACCTCAGTATATTTTTCACTGCCATTCCAATGTACCATGGACTGTCTCAAGGGAAGTTACATATTTTCTAGTCATTTCCCTATTTTAATTGCTATCTCATGCTATACTGGTGGCAACTTTCTGTTCTTTCCTCATTCTCATTCTTAAAGAATATTTCAGTTCTTTGCCTATTGCTTTTTTTTTCCTGTTCTCATTGCTTCTAATGTCTTACTGCAGATATCAAACTGAGATATCAATGTAGAGAGTAGTGCACTTAAAGCAAGCTCTTCCTCATTTCACCTGCTTTAGTCTTGTATCTTGTTTCCTTGTCTGAGCTGTTCTCTAAGCCATATGTTAGGACCATGCTATAGCAATCTATTTTCAGCTTTAAAATTTATGGTCTTTATTTCTTGTCTTGCCAGGTCTAAAAAAATGACGATTTTACTTCCCATCAACCACTTTTATTTAGTTTGGCTTGTGCAGCAACCATCTTTAGACACTGTCTTTATTCTTTAGTGCTACTAAAGCCCTTATTCATGTTTCAGTTATGCTACGGCATTCTAAAAATTATGCATGTAATTAAGTGTCATTTAGGATTAACACCTAAAATAATTTCCAAAGTATTTATAATAATTTTTATTTTGACAAAATGGAAAAGAAAAATTAGTATCTAATTTTGTTTTAAGGGATAAAACTATAAAGTATAACAAAAAACCCCAAAACTTGATAATGCAATGAGCATAATTACAAGACAGTATTTTATTTCCTTTTTTATTGTGTCCATAGTTAAAGTACACAGATTGCTGCATCTTGCTACTCACTCAGTGGAGTTAGCTAGGAGATTTGATCCCTTTGTTTTTATCCTCTGGGCTTGCTCTCTTTAGAGACTGTATGATCTTCTTTGGGAAATGGCTGTTTGGTCCTGTGTATCCAAAAATGCTCCATACGTTGCTGACACTATCAGAAATAAGTAATAAGATTCATGAAAGGTCTCAGAGACTTTCAGCCTGCCCAGTAATGAATGATGATCGTGGTTATGGACAGGGACAGAACATACATTAGATGCTATGTAAATCTCAGCTGAACTCCAAATGCAGGGCATGAGCAGAATTTAGACCTTTGTTGAGAAGCACATACATAAAAGATTAGATATGTGACAGAGCAGTTTGAAAAGATTAAGAATCATTAGAGGTTATGTGGAAACAAAATGTCATGGCCTAACCTGGCAGGCAGCAAAACACCACCCAGCTGTTTTTTCACTCCCCCCACAGTGGGATGAGGGAGAGAATCAGAAAAAAAAGGCAAAACCTATTGTTTGAGATAAAGTCAGTTTGAAAGGACAGAAAAGGGAAGAGAAAATAATAATAATAATGTTGATAATGAAAAGAAACATACAAAGCTAATGATGCCCAATGCAATTTCTTGCCACCCACAGAGTGATGCCCAGCCTGTCCCCAAACAGCAGACTGCCACCCTTCCAGCCAGCTCTCCTCGTTTTTATTGTCCAGCATGGTGCTGCGTAGTTTGGGATATCCCTTTGGTCAGCTGGGGTCAGCTTTCTCAGCTCCATCCCCTCCCTGCTTCTTGTGCACTCCCAGCCTCCCTACTGGTGTGGTGGGATGAGGAGCAGAAAAGGCTACAACTAAAACATCAGTCATTACCAACAGTGTTCTCATCCTAAATCCAAACCACAGCCCTGCACCAGCTACTAGGATAAAAAATTAACTCTACCCCAGCAGAAACCAGGACCATAAAAAAGCCTAATAAGGTATTTAAGAAACACAGATAAGAAATTAATTGACTCATACATTTTGTGATAGATGGCAGAATTTAATTATTGATGAAATAGATTAGCAACTGAGTATAAAAATAGGAGAAGGGTTTGATTTAAAAATGAAAGGCCTAGAAAAAGAAAGATCATACCTAAAACTACACAGAACCCTTCAAGTTCAGCCATTCTGAGATCCAATATTAAAATCCTTTCTGTAGGTTTTTTAATTTTCATTTTTCAGTCCGTTTGGTATTTCTGATTTTTTGTTGTTCTTTTTTGCTCCTCATCTCTGGCCACTTGCTGGTTTTACCTCCTTGAAACATCTGCAGGAAAAACCACAGTGCTACCACACACTTGGCCCAGGAAACCTGGTCCAGGCTCACTGAGGTTCTCTAGGTGAGGGTGAGAGCCAGGGTGAAAGAGGGTCATGGCTAGCAATAGGGAATGGCAGCTTACGCCATCTGCTTTTTCCAGTTGCTTTGGTGTTTGATAGTACAGTGGAAGTGATGGCAAGTCCTTTAGACCTGTTTTTTTTGGTTAGTAGATTAAAGTTGGGAGACAGTTAACTGGAACAGAACTTTCTTCTAAAGGTTTTGTTGTGGTTTTCTTCTTAAATTAAATTTTGTTTCCTATTCCAGCATTACACTTGAGACCATCATACAAACCCTCCTCTTTACACAGTTTTTGCTGCTCTAATTAATTCTCTTCTTTTCTTCTGTAGGCTCCCATCTCTCCTCCCTTCTGAAACTAGATCAAGTAATAGAGGCAGGCTTCCAACTTTGTTGTTTGATGTGCTTTTATCACAAAATGAAGCAAAAATAAAAAGTGTGACTTTCTTATTATGATACTGTTGGTTGCTAAAATGAGGTCTCTGTGAAAAAAAAATAAAATAAAAATTGAGCTTTTAAGATACCAATCGGCCGTGTGATAAAACCTCTCACTCTCCAACACGTGCCAAATCTTAGAAATGCACCTGCTGTTGTTATATTAGTTTTAAGAACTTGGAGATGAAGGGTATAAAGTATCTCAGTCACCAAGCAGACTGCAGGATAATCCACTAATCCAGAGAGATGAAAGGAAATGCAGATTTTATGCCCTCTTGAGAGTGGCAGCCTGTCAAAAAATAGATCCTTCTGCTCAGTTTGCCAGAAAGAGAGAAAAGAGAGAGAAAAGGTCTCTATCTCAGAGACGCAAATACATGTACATGGACACAATAAGAATGTGTGTGCTACAGCAGTACATAAATCAACACCTCTTGTAGAAATCAATGCCAAAACATATACTGATATGTACATCTATTTCTTTTATGATGAGAAAGAAAGTATATATGGGAGAGTAAGTAATTATCTTTAAAATATGAGGATAAAAAAAAATCCAGGATATCTAACAGATAAAAATCAAAAGAGGAATATATTCTATTATGTAAAATAAGCATTTTCTTCACAAAATGCACTAAAAATTAAAATTGCAGAAGAATTCCAGAAGAGTTTTAAGGTATCTTATTCAAATAACAGTCATGCCCAATACACAAAACTTGCATGTTCCAGGAGTTTTGGAGGTCAGATTCTGCTGTCTTTATGCATGACAAATGCTAAATTTACTTGCAATTAGTAAGCATCAATAATAAGAGACTAAGGAAAATTTGGATTTGCATTTTGTAATGCAGTCATACATTTTCATGGGAACCTCACGTGTATTTGAGAGATTTTTTACTGGAGAATGTGACAATATTACTTTGAACACAGGAAAGAAAACCTGTGTGTTCCTCCACATTTCTTCAGGTGCCTCGTATTTAATCTATTTTTTATCTTTTATGTTCACAGGGTGCAGAAGGTGAAGGTGAGGATGGAAAAGCATATCAGGCAAAATGTGGATAGAGTCAGCAGTAAAAGAAAAAAAATGCATGCTGTCCTCTACTGTGCAAAGCAAGCATAATTGCTGGCAGGAAGAAGTTCACACTTCTGGAAGGAAAAAAATAGCCAAGAAGAAATCTTCACAAAACGCAAGAAAAAAATCTGAAAAAGAATAGATATTGTTTTCTATTTCATGGCATAAATTATGATTAACTTTGATTTGGAAAAATTATGTAAATATGTTTATCTGGTCTGTAATTTACATTCTGTAGGTCTTCATTATGTTTTAAACTGAGTACTGTTCATTCTCTGAGACGATGTATGTCACGATCACAACTAAATGATGACAAACATTTAACCATATAAGTATTACTTTAGTTCAAAAGTACAGTAAATTAAACTAATTCCTTTGAACTTCAGATGATAAATTAGTGAATACACATATATAGTACTGCTAGTGTTCCTGCATTCAATAGATGCAACTGTGTATGTATGTATAACTTTGCATACTGTTTGCAACACTTTTTTTTATTAAATACATTGAAAATCTGACCAATCTACCTTTAGTGAGAACTCTGATTTGCTGGGGAAGAAGTGTCATGATTCACAATATGGATACTGCTTTTAGAAGATGAGATGCTAGAAACAAGGTGTTAGAAATCAGCTTCACCGTCTGTTAGGAAGCAAGGGTGATAGGAACAGGAAAGCATTACCTGCATTTGAGAGAGGGAGAGGAGCTTATCACTGTCACAGGGAGACACAGGGAGGGAGCCAGTGCACAGGTTATAGCCATGTAGTAGAACCCTGTTTGTTTTTTTACCTCCCTGTTAAACCCCTTCTTGTGCTGCCTTGCAGTAGAATTGGTAGCTCTGAATTGTCAAAGAAGCACCACAACTTCTTGGACCCTTATCCTTATCCTGGCTGTAGCTTGCTTGACCTTGAGTTTCTGTTGCTCTTGCGAGCAGCAGAGGACTTGGCTAGGTGAGGATAGCCAGGGAGGATCTCTGGCTTCCTGCAAGGAAATGAGCGTGGCCACAGCTGCACTACTTGCCTGCTGGTCACAGTGGGGCTGGATAGCAATGCCTGTGTAGTACTGAAAGAGATTTCATGCTCTACAAACCCTGTAGGCAAGATCTGTTTCCTTAAATGCTGTGTTAAATGTGAAGGTTTGATATGGTATGAAATACCCCTGTAAGGATAATTATGGCAGTCTCATGAAAAAGAGAGGTCACAGAATCACAGAACACTTACTCCTTGGTCTTTTCCACGGGTTTTCAAAAGCATTTCAGAAGAACAAAGTGTTAAGAAGAGATTTCAGACAGAGCAGTGAGATGGCTTTTTGTATATTTATGAACAGAAAAAGGCACAAGGTGGGGAAAGTAAGAAGGTTCACAATTCCAGAGTATTAGTATTTGATGTTAATATTCATCCTATTATGCAGAAATGCAAAATTGGACTTAAATTCGTAGTTAAGAATGCTTTGAGGCTTCTACAAAGATAGTGAAATTAAAACCATTAAGATAAAGATGATACATAGCTGCAACATATTTTAATTATTATTTTTTAAAACAACACTACAGGTCCAATAATAATTGAACTGAATACAATTTCTGAGAACACCATTAAGCCATACGTAATGCATATGGACACAATGACTTAATTTGGCTGTTGTGTTCCTCTCTTGCATCCCTCCTGCCAGTGAGGTGGGTAAAATGATATGCTATAATATTCAGTACCTCTTCATGCAATCTTTGCCTTGAAATTGATGGCAATTATAATGAAAAAAGGTTTCTGAACAAACCTAGTTTCATAAGGACCCAGTAGAGTTACAAACACCACTCTCACTTCAGGTTTTTCTTTTTACCATAACATTCATCCAGTTATATCTATTACATAGAAAAACATGTGCAAAGTCAAGAGACAGAGTACTAGGTATTTGCAGGTGCTGAGGAGTTGGAAGTGCCTTCATTTTTTGAAAGTGTCTGGAGGGGACTTAGATGTCAATGCTTTTTTGCTTAAGGAAATTTGAGTCCACCTCTATTCCGGCAGTAAAGTGGTCAAGTCATTAAATTATAGTTTGTGTTTGTATCTAGGAATACAATTCTCTCCTATTGCTGGTGCTGTAGTTTAAGCCTGAGGAGTCAAAATACCATTTTTCAGGTGTTCTGGAGTGAGTTGCTCTCAGTCTATCCTGTTGAAGAAAATTCCCCTTGTGTAGTACACTGAAATATTTATTGTGAGTAATTCTATGGCCTGGTTAGGACATTTAAAAAAAAAAAAAAAAAAAAAAAAAAGACCTACTTTCTGCTTGGTTCATATGAAGAACGAATGTCCTTGCATAGTTAATATTGAATTTACCACCCTTACCTAAAAAGTGAGTGATCTTAAATCTTATCCCGAGTTCAGTGCATGTTTAATTAGGAATGGAAAGTGAAATTGCCCTGGTAAACAAGATTTAAAGCTCCTTCTCTTTGAACCAGTGGTTTGGACTATCTTTTTGAAGGGGTCTACCAATTCAGGTGGGTCAAAGGTACAAACCAAAGCAAGATTTCTGACTTTTGGTGGGCTCTATTTTCTTCAGCATTAAGAGAGTATTTGCACTAGGATTTTGTCTTTAGATCAGAAGTGCATTTTTCAAGTGACTCTCCCAGTCACCTCTAGCTCCTGTACATTGGTTCACACCAAAATACAAAGCCTGTGACCCAGCTGCACACAGCAAGCGGGTCAGAACCACATTAGTCTGAAGTAGCAACCCCTGGAAGTCATATTGCATAAATGCAATGCCTTAATTGCTTTTTCTCCAGTGACTGGACTGTACTTCTTCCTAATGCAGACAATTCAATGCCTTAACTTCACCTTTGCTGCAAGAGTGATTTTTGGTGACTTCAGCCTACATATGAATCATTTAGAAGGGACCAAATCCACAATTTCTGACATTTCCACTGGTTCTAAGAATGAAAAGAATGGATTTATTTAAATTATAACACGCTTTTGCTACATTTGCAGATTTGATTTGCCCCATGCAAAGTTTCCATGCATATTTGCAGCCCCAGTTGAACTATAATTCTATGCACAAGCATTTGCACCTGTATTATATTTTAGGAATAAAAATCAATAAATTGTCTGGATTGACACTAATTTTCAATATAAAAGAGCATAATGTGCAGGACCAACCAGCTTTTTATGTTAAGGGGATAGGGAGGCTGACAATACAGGCTTTAAACTTCTTTGGGGAATGCAGTGTCTTAACAAATTCCTAGATATTATCTTCTAGGGTATGCTTAATGATTAGGAGCTGTTGACTAACCAAAAGAGATTATAGACTGCCAAAAATATGGTTCAGAATTGTTTGTGCAATGAAATTTCTCAGATAATTCTTTTCTACAGTGGAGGCATTTTCTGTCTTGATTATTGATAATAGGCACTAGCTGCTGGGTTTTCTATTAGTGATATTACTTTTATTAACTGTACCATCACTACTATGTTTTGGGGTTCAAGCCATGGACTGCAGCCATCTCCAAAAAGATGTGAAACTAAGCAAGTGAGGAATGAATGATTTACATCAGCTACAAATGGACCATTCACCCAAATGCTGCAAGCAATTAATTTCATAAGCTATTCTAATGAATGATATTCATACTTCTAAAATGAACCAGTGTGGAACCTGCCAACTTCTTTCCAGAACAGTCTTTGATATGAGACAACATTGAGCATGCAGAGCCTTTGAAAATTCGTGCAAATTATTTCTGGATTCCTTGACTTCATTTTTTTCCCTCTAAGATATTAACTATTTTAATATAGCCTTCTTGCTGAATTAAAAACAGGACTCATTTTTGCTGATTATTTATTTCTTTGGCTCCTACTTGTAGCACAGCTGAGCTTTATTTTAAGCAATCTTTTTTACTTCTTCAAATCTCACACACAGTGCACTCTTCTGTGTGATCTGAATAGATTTAATTGTACTTTAATGGGGCTGGTATTGAGTAAATGTACATTTAAATTAAAAAATAGGAAGGAATAGAGTAAAAGATTTGCCAAATTGCACCCTAAAGGATAACCATATACTTGGTTTACAGAATGTATTTTATATTTTCACTTTCATCCATTCACACTTGTGAAACTGTGGGATATTCCCTGAAGCTTCCTTCTTGCCAAATAGTGTACTCTCACAGACTGATACATTAGCCAGTTGATTCTGATTATACAGACTGCATTTTGAATGCACATAAAAGAAATACATTTTTAGTTGCTTATTCATAAGGTTGAATATTGTGATTGGTGTTCACAATATAAAAGTATCTCCTGGTATCATAAAATAATTCTTTATGCTGTATTTAAGTCCCTTTTAATCTTTACAGATAAACATCAAACCTGTTGAAGTTCAGGTGATATACTAAAATCCTTTCTACTGATCCCAGCAACTGTTTCTGTGTTATAATATTGAAGGAGCTCTATGGGTTTTTATGTGAATTAAGTGACAATATTGTTGAAGAGAGCAATGCTACAGTTCTCAATGGGCAATGAAAGTGAAGTCATGGGCCATTGTAACCAGGGAACGAGATTACAGTCCCTTAAAATAATTTATAGGAAAGAAAACCTTGGAAACAAACATTTAAGACATTCAATACCTTGTAAAATCTAAGATGTGCATATTTAAAAAAAAATCACTTAAAATATTGGGATACGTACATGTAACTGTGGCATTATCAAACTTGTCCCCTGTGAGTGAAACTCATCTATTATCCTCTCTTCTATCTTGTATTTATGCCTTTTTCAAAAATGCCTCTATATTTTGCCCTTATTAATTCATGAACTTGTAAGTTCTTTTATTCATGTGCCCTTGGATGACAGTGTATGTACAACTCTCTTGTTAAGAAAAGAGCAGGCAGAGAACACAAAATACTTGCCAGATTTCTGTGTTGATGCACTTGAAAACAGAGATTATCCTACTAGAAACATCCATGCTGTTTCATGAAGAGATGGAAAATCTCCAGGAGGGTATTTTGCATTTCTGTTAGCAGTTAAAGTTGTTGATTCTGAGACCATTTTTAATATTAATTTCAGATAAAGAAATACATCTAAATTTAGCTCTCCTCAGTATCCATTTCTGTGAAGGTAAAAAAATCTGATGAGAAAAAAAAAAAGATCTACAAAAAAAGGGCAATGGCCAAACAACAAAAATGAGACATAAAAATAACAGTGGCCCCCTACCCTCATTTTGTGTGAAGTCTTACAACAGTTCAGAAAATAATTGTAGTGCATTTCAAAACATCATCATAAGATTGATAGAAGGTTATAAGATGGCAATGAAAATAAACAAGATCCAAAGAGTTCAGCATCAGGGAATAGGGATGTACTACCTGTTGTTGGCCACAAAGGAAAAGTACATCAAGGATAGAAGGAAGCTTAGACAGAGAAGGCTGTTGAAGATTATATTATTCTGGCTTTCCTGAAGAGCTCTCTAGAGAATCTCAGTAGATTTACTGGGTTCAGTAACATGGCTTCTTGGTGGCTGATAGGGAAAAATTATTGTCAAAGAGATTCTGGTTTTATTGTGTGAGAATGTTTGCAGCTAGTTGGACACTTGGTGTTTGCCCTCAAGAGTTTTCATTGTGAGTGAAAAATCACATCTAAAAAGTTATGGATGCCTTTGAAAATTATTCCTTGTCTCTATGACTGCCCTCAGTATGGATTTTACCTTTCACAAAAGCTTTGAGGGTGATGTGTGGCCACAGCAGTGCATCAGGCACAAACAAGTTTTCCTACAGTTCAGGTGTTTTAAAGGGCTCTTACTATGTTATAGCCCACTGTCTGCAGCCAGATGCTAGATTAATTTTAGGCACTTTAGCTGACATCCTTGAAATTAATAGGAAGTTTCCCTAATTCTCATCTTTGAACCATGCTGTCTAAACATCTTTTAAAAGTTGTCAGAGCCTCAGGGACACATTTTCTGAAAGAAGCAGCATTAGTAATAAAGCAACACAGAAAACATTTGAGAGTGTAGAGAACTGATTAAAACAGATTCTCTGGTTTGGATCTCAGTAGGCATAATATAGTGCATTTTATGACTAAAGATAATTATAGGATATTTGTGTGATTAAGTTTGCAATTTTCATATAAAATCAAAAAGAAATATCTTGTATTGTTTCTATTTCAGGCTGACTTTCCTTTGAAGTTGTGTTTCCTTTAGCTTTAGTAAAAAAGACATTGAATGAAAGAAGCTTGTGCTAAGTTGCATTTCTGCAAAACACTTAGTCTCCAAATATAATATTTATTTTAAATTGAAGTTTTAAATATTAAATATTGTGTTATGTCATGTCATATGGTGTAAAAACTTACCCAAACATTCACAAAGGAGTACAGAGACAATGGCAGATGGAGCAGCTCAGACATCCTTGTCCCCCAGCTCCCCACATCAGGGAGTCCTCAGCCCATCACAGCCCTGTCTCTGCAAGCCAGAGGAGCACAGGACAAGTGGGAACACAAAGTAAGGGCTGCCTCAGGAAAGGCTCAGCCCCAGTGTCCAGGTATGACCCTCGTCATGGCAGGCCAAGAGGAGCAGCTCCATATCCCCTTCCACACCATGGACATGCTGCTAGAGGTGTTGAACATGTTATGGGATGCTGGGGAAGAGTGTTTTGGGATTGTGTAAGTCTTGCCATGGGATGTTTAGGGAAAAAAACAGAGGTGGAGAAGGGGATGGATTCAGATGATTTGGAGAGGAACAACTGTGAGAAAATAAAGGTGTGAGGGGACAAACAGAGCTGGATGTGTGTAAATAGCAGCTTGCCTGGCCATGCCCCCACAAGGATTGCAAGGCCCCGTGGGTGGGGGGGTATCAGCCTGGGCCAAGGGTGGAACATTGTGCCAGCAGCTGGGCTGGACTATGTGTCTGGGGGCCAGTGACCAGACAGAGCCCAGTGAGTGATGCCCCATGCTGGCCCCAGGGGGGACCAGGGCCAGAGCCTGCCTGGCTGCAGTGCAGCACCAGGAGCCAGTCAGGTGTGTGTGTGCATGCTGCTGGGGTCTCCTGGGGACAGTGTGCCAGCTCTGTACGTGCTTGTGTGTGTGTGTGTGCAGGTCTGAGCACCAGCAAGCAGAGTGGGGCTGTGCTTCCATTGATTCACATGACCAGGGACCAGAAACTGGGGAGGCTGGGATCCAGGAGCAGTTACTGGGCAGACTGGGTGTTTGAGCCCAGCTGTGAATGGGAGCCACACTGCACCTGTGTGTAGGTGTGTACTCACATGTGAGTACATGTGTACATGTGCATTCCCACCTATGAACCTCCATCCTGCTCAGACAGAGAGGGGAAACAGGATGAGGCTGTTGGTGCTGCCAGTTTCTGTGAAAGTGCTGTGTGTCTGTTGGGGCTAACCAATGTGGGCAAGTATATATGCATCCTAACACCATATATTATATGTATAAGTCCTCATTTTGAATGATCAGGCAATGGATATCTCCTCAAGGTGACATTCATGGTTGGCAAGTTAAACCAAAAGGTCTTTTGCAACTCCAGCCATTGAGCCAATTTATTTAGGAATAAATTTTGAAATTATCAGAATGATGTCTGTTGTGTTTCTTCCAGGACATGTGACTAACCCCAGTGATAGTTTTTTTATCAGAGAGCCTCATTAGTACAACTTAGGTGACTGAATAAATACAAAGCCGAATAAAGCTAGGCTGGACTGCAAAGTATGCAACAGCAGCTATGAGATCCCCCACCTGAACTAACAGATATGTTTGGCACAGACAGTGCCATAAACAGTTAAATCAGTAGTGACAGGGGTCCCTTAGAATCCTAGATACCAAACTACTGTTTAATTTCATTTGGGATCCTTGAGATTCGATGCATATTATAGCTTATTCTGATTTATTTCTTAATTTTCCAGTGTTTGCTTTCAGTCTTGGGTAGTTTAAGAAAGACTCAAATTAAAATTCATGACAAAAACTGTCTATGACTTTGTGGTCTGAATTCTTTCTGATGGAGGCTGCCTTGACTTTAAACAAAGTACTCTTCAAATTCCAGTTATTCAGGCTAAATGGGGTGTCTTTGATAGCTGATTAAAATGTGTAAGTATTATAATTTTTACTGTTCACTGTTGTGACAAGTGGTGTTAATGGACTTTTTTCCTTTATAAGTAAATTTTCATGGTAGTTTTGCAAAGCAGATGTAAATTAAGAGCCTAATATTAAATCACAGCAGCAAATCCCTTCAATTATATTAAGCAAAATAATAATTATAAATCTTAAAATAATAAATACAATAGTACACAATAGAAATAAAATATGTAATAAACAATAATTAAAATAATATAATAATAAAGAGAATTATGAATAATAATTATTTTTATTTGTAATTAAAAACCCTTGTCATACAACAGCATAAACTTTTACTTACTTATCATTGGTTAACTACAGTGATAATTATCGTCATTTATCCAATTTACACTATCTAAATGGATGCCTTATGGCATACCAAATCACATGCCTAGTGAGCCCATCTTTGATGATCTGATAAAACATACTTCCTGTCCTTTAGGGAAATATATGTTAGTATGCATTTATCACATTTTATGATTAAAGTAAGTAGAACTCTGTTTTCATTACAAAGACATGACAAAGTCTGATGCATTACTTGAAACACCAGAACAAAGCAAAGTTGGAGACATTGTGGTGCAATGTTTTTTGGTAGACACTGTGAATCTCCAATCACAGACATCTGCAAATAAACAAGGCAACAGAAAACCTGGTAAGGGTTTGTCACTGCTTACCTTTCTTCCCATTGATCAGATTTGGGTTTTTCAAGTTTTCCCAGTTCCTAGGCTCTGATGTGAGGAATACAAGTGGCTCAGAAAGCAGCTGTGCCACGTGGGCCCCCAAGGAACCACAGTGGAGTATAAGGGAAAGAACAAATGAACAGTAAGGTGCCATGAAACCCAGTGGCTGGACACAAAGAGAGACTACTCCTCTGAAGCAAAACTGTTCTTGCCTCAGGCTCAAAGTAAAACAGAGCCATTGAAGTCAGTTGGCATGACAGTAATTTGCATGCAACTGTAATTTATATTAAAAATATGTATCAACAGAAATTACACCTTTGTCTTTATCTATTGCATTACCGTATAAGCTCATTTATGAAATTCTGAAGTCTTTTGATCAATTTTTTTACATCATGATGAATTAAGAAGAGTATTTTAGTTAAGATGCTTTCAGTTAAGGGATTTCTCCTTCCTGTTCTGTTAAATAGAGGCCACTAGTGAAGCACTTCATTCTTTAGTGAAAGATATATAAATATAGATATAGCTATAGGTATGTATATATGCATCCCTGCATTTTCTTATCTGCAAGCATGCACATCTGCAAATCCTTCAAATCCTATCCCAGGCCTTGAGTCCATCCAGAATCCAGGCACAGTCCCCATGTCTCCTGTCCCAGCTCTATGTTAAGTCTTCACAGACTGTGCTTTCCTCCTCACTGGCTAGTAAGTTTGAAGATAAGACAGACTGTGGTGATCAGGTGCAAGACTTAGGCAAACAAGAGCAATGATCAGCTTATATGCACATAAATGGACTCTTACTCTGTCTTTTCCCTCTCATTTCATGTATTTGTTGCTCCCTGATCTGCTGGAATGCTCTCCTTTCCCCACCGTTGCCTTTTGCATTGTGTAATAAGTTTTGCACATTCTCACAATTATTTTGAAACATCCCAGGACAAGTCTTACACACAACAAAGTCCTCCTTGAGTATCTTGCAGTCGGTTTGCTCTGTCCCATCAGAGCCTGTTTCTTCCTCATGATTTTTAAAGTTCTGGGTGGCGCTCACTTACGTGGGCAGTTTCTTCAGTGGCCCATCAGCCAGAATCATGAAGCTTAGATCTTTGCCACTGTCTCCATTATATGCTGCTTATTACAGCCTGTAATGTGTGTTTGAGTAGTTTATTTTCCAGTTTCTTGTTTGCCTTTTACACTGAATAGCACTTAAACAGATATTGTTATAAACTACATGTCCTTCTAACCTAGGTATCCTTATAGATATCCTGAGGCTGTTCCTTAAGTTTCATACTCTACCAGTCCAGGGCTACTGAGATTTATTATGGATCAGGATTTTTCTGTCTATGTCCTCCTTTTCTTCTGGCAGCTCATCCTTGGCCATCCACTTCCACTAAATTCTTTTGCTACATAATACACATAGCACAGGTAGGTCTTATCAAAGACATTGTGTTGGGCCATCAATCAGTAAATTCATCTTTAGGTTAGCTAAATGATCTGATGAACAAACATCACCATACAGCTCTGCTGTTTCAATTGCATTTTGTTTTTCAGTATAATGCAATTTTCTATTTTCACCTGCTATATCTGTGACATGGTAATCAGGTTTTCAGTCTGCCTTAATAATGCCTGGTGCTGTGTAGCCACTCTTACCCCAACAATCTCAGTGAAAAGCAATATGGGGCAAGATAGTTAAGGACAACCCTTCTAAACCATCCTGTTTTGCACTGTGTGACTATTTGTCACTCTGACATTCCTGTGAGTTGAAATATGACTGAAGTTGAGACCTTCCTTCCCCTGTTTAGCTAGGACATTATTGTGGTTCCAGCCATTAGAAATTCCCAGAGAGCCTTGAGTTGGCAGCAGCACCTATTACCTCAGTGAAATATTTGAGGTCTATGCTTGACTGCTCATGGAAAATATCAGTCCTTCTGGTAAATACATATCTGCTATTCTACTGCCAACATTCAGTATGTTTGATGACAGTCAGTTCCTTCTTCCTAAAGACTCCATAAATTGGTGTCAGGAATAATTTGCAGAACAAAATCATTCCCAACTCACACTGTAAGTATTTGGTAGCACTACCAGCATCTGTATAAAAGCCGTGTCTGTAGTCCTGTGTCCCATCCCATGTCGCCCATACCCAGTCTTTCAGGATTATCTTCTGATACCTGACAAGTAAATATGGTTTTGGCCAAAAACCCAGCCCCAGGTGAGTTCAATGTCTTGCCTAAGAAAATGCAGCCACTACTCTGTCCCCTGACATGATTCCAGCCAAACCTCTATTAGAAAACTAAGTGAGATTGACTTTAGCAAAATCAACATCTATACTTATGTAACTCTGCTGTCTGTTTACTGACTGCTTATTCCTTTTTTTTTTTCCTATTGAAATGGAGGAGCTAAAATAAATTATTTTTGTGGAAGGGGCAGGGCCCCTAGCTATGGAAGAA
>VZTT01016473.1:48485-60121 GCA_013400855.1 Buphagus erythrorhynchus | reverse complement strand
TCTATTAATCTAAACACTTTCTCAGGGTTTACCACCAGTGTTGGGCAGGTACATTATAACTTTCTGTTGGGGTGATGGGAGTTGGTGGTGGAACATCACTGTTCCATTAGAACACCACTGGTATGCAGAGCTGGTGGTGCTAGAGAAGGAGAAAGCTGCAAGTAAAACCTCTTAATCTCTCAGGTTATTCTGTGCATTACACACTTGTTTCACACCTAAGCACAGAAAACTACAGATAAAGTTCTAGTTAGTTTACACTGGTGGGTAAATTCCCCACTCTGTCTACTGAGTTTGCTGCAATGATGTTTAATATGTCTTTATATTTAGCTACCTTAAATATGCCAGTAGTAAGCAATGCAAGAATTCCTTTCTGAAATACCTACTGGAAGTGATGCAAACAGTCCATGTTTTGTATTGAGTGCTATGGTTTTGAATCACAGCTTTGGTGTCTTGCAGATAAAATCTGTGACCAAATCAGTGATGCTGTGCTAGACGCCCATCTCAAACAGGACCCGAATGCCAAGGTTGCTTGTGGTAAGTTGTTTGCTGCTTTGCTTTAAGTCATCACACAGTCACATAATTTTTTTAGGATGTTTGCAAAGACCTAGCTCATTTCACTCTCAAAAATGACATAAGAATTTCAGTTTTCAAGAGGAGAGATGAGAAGAAACAGTAGAAGTTTTTTGTAAAGACTGAAGCCCAAGCAGGCTGTAGAAGAATAGAGCCATTGATTTTTTGTGTGGACTGAATTATCCTGGAATAAACAGGTTTGCCTATCCCTGAATCATGCTCAGTGTTTTGACTTTCCCATTTGTAAATTGGACATATTAGTTTTTTCCTTGCTTTCAGACAGATGGGTGAATATGAAAAGAATTTTTAATAGATGGAGTTATAATGGTAAAAAAAGGGATATAAAGGATTTGCACTGTACACATACAATAGATCTCTCAAAATCAGCATCATCACAAACACAGTTCTTTGTCTTAGTGACTGGCTTATTCTGCTATTGTAATCCTGTTTTCATCTCTCTTTTCAGAGACAGTATGTAAGACAGGAATGGTGTTGCTCTGTGGGGAGATCACTTCTCGTGCTATTGTGGATTATCAGCGAGTTGTCCGAGATGCAATTAGACATATTGGCTATGATGATTCAGCTAAAGGTTGGTGGAAAAACTCATGAAATCGTGGAAGAGCAAGCAATAGGCAACTGCAAAACAGGTCTGTCACCACTTCCATACAGGGGCTTTAGCAAGCCTGATGCAAACTGGTTGTGCTGTGTGAAAGCTGTTTACATGGTGCTACATGAAACGCTTTATGGCTTTACCCCAGTAAGTAAAAGCCTTTTATTAGTTAAAACTGAATTGAAAGTAGGCAGACTATACTTTGAACTGTGGTATTTGGCCACAATAGTTAACTGCAACATGAACCATAGAACCTACCACTCCTCCAAACTTGCAAGAACTTGACTCTTGGTTTTTCATTTGGTGAGCTGATTGTTGCATCTTGGTGCAAAAGTGAGAGAAGAAACCTAGTTCATTTCATTGTTCTTGTGTATTTTTGTACTGCAGTAGCATTTAGAATTCCCAGGTGTAAAGGTGGTTGTCACTGCAGGGTGCTTTGTTAGCTCTGAATAGCTCCTTTTACACTGAGCAGTGTGTGGTCTAGACCTAGGTTGTGAGATGTGCAAATGATAAAAAGACAAAATGCTCTGTGCACCAGACACATTTCACTTTCTGATTTGCATGTATCTGTTTATACAATAGAAATATTCCAAGTATTCTGTTACAGTGAAGTGTATCTTTTAAGAGCTTTTGGTTTACAAGTTGTTTACTGCAGTCCTTTGATTGCAGTTGAATTTCAGGAGGTTATGGTGGGAGAATATTACAGCAGCTCAGCTGCAGGTTGCCTCCACCATCACACAACAGCAGTGCTTTCAGAAAACAAGCAAATCTAGGAGATTATAAATCTCCTTTTTATCCAAACTGCCAACAATGATGAGGGGAGATTCAGTGACCCAGTAAAAAACAATTTCTAGAAGTAAAGAAAACCACCCTAAACCAAACAATTATGTACAGAAATATAATTTTCTTCTCTACATAGCCTACTAAAAAGAGGGTGAAGAACATTCAAGTGGATCATATGCATATGGGCGTGTATATATGTTGTACTGGCTGAACATGAGTTGGGTCAGCAGCTGTCAGTAGCTACAGTTCTAGGAAAGGTTGGATTTGGAGAGAAGCATGTCACTATTAATATACCTAGGAACAGGTGGGAAATTTTGCCACAATCTTCTGTAAGTCTTTCAATTTCTTTTTAAAACCTTACTTTTGGTCTTGGAAAGCCATGTAAATTCCCATTTCCTGATTTGTTGTGAATCTGACATCTGAATCTGGTGTTTTTCTGTTTGTGATTCATGCAAAGTCCCGTGAGAAATTTAAACACTGCTTTGCATGTATTAAAAATAATGTGGCAGAGAGCAGAGTCTTCAGTTGCTGAAAAACTCAGCTTCTGGAAATTCACGTAGAGGACTTTATTAGTGTTCATTTGGAAGAGGCTCATTATTTACCTTTTTGACTACTTTTCTGCAGTTGACAATTCATAATCTGAATTGGCTTGGCACAGGGAGTCAGTGCAAGAAAAAACAATCAGTAACAAGCAAGAAAGGCAACCCAATATATCCTACCCCATCCTAAAAAAGATTTCAAGTGTGGTGTTGACAAAAATTTTACTAAAAAATAGCAGTTTGGTTTTGAGTTCTGAATGTGGGATCCTTCAGAATAAAAATTTTCTCCTCTGGTTCCATGTTACTTTCCTTAATTGTGACAGAAAAAGCTAATTCACTGCTATTCTTTTTTCCAAATAGGCTTTGACTACAAGACTTGTAATGTTTTAGTGGCACTGGAACAGCAGTCACCTGATATTGCCCAAGGTGTTCATCTACACAGGAATGAAGAGGATGTTGGTGCTGGAGATCAGGTAGACATAGCATCACATCTAAAACACCAGAACTGTTTTAATGGAAAAAGTTTACTTCATCTTAATGCCCTATTTTTTATGTCAAAACCCACGTCAAAATATTTCTTCACACTTCTCTTTACCCCAGAAGAAAACCCATAATTTTACTAAAACAGTTGTAGGTTCCTTGAGAGCAGACTTTTGTCTGGTGTTGTTTTAGCACTCCAGGTAAATCAGGTGAGCTCTGGCAGTTTGTGGTAGCTGAGGAGGTTCCCTTTAGAACTCAGCAAAGGTTTTTTGCATATGTATTTCATGTTTTTGTTGTGTAGCTTTAGGTTCATCAACCATTCATCTTACTGCCAGACTTGCTGTGTAACATGGAATAAACAAAGGATCTTTTCACATTCACAGAGCTGTTGAGATTTAGTGCAGCAAAAAATTAGGGAATGTTTCACCTGCCCTCAGCATTAGTACAATAAATACCAGAGTACTTTTAATTCTCACTTTTTTCCTGGAGGCAGCTCTTGTAATAGGTGTTCCATGTAATTAAGGCTGTCCAAACTGCATTTCTCTGAGCTAAAGAACACATGTAGGAATTTATGGTATGTTCCCAAGAGAGACATACTAACATAAAAACTGCATAATGTGACTGATGCCATGTAAGTGAATTTAACATTTACTAGTTATCATTAAAAGTAATATCTGGTTTATACCAGTGCTGTTGAGAACCACAAGTGCAGGTATCGGAGTCCAGGAGCCAAGCTAATATTGTTCAAAAAATCCCTTGATGACTAAATTAAAATGCTTTTCTGCTATTATGGGGGCATAATACTACATAAGATGAAAAGAGATTTTACTTTCTTTAACACATTGATGGCCTCACTTTCCATTTGATCAAAGTGCCTTCCTGTCTTTTTTTTCCTTTTTTGCCCCCATAACATGCACTGGATAAGGAGAAAGAAAATGCTGCTAACTCTATTTATTAGAAAATGATAATCTGATGCAGGGAGCATGAGAGAATTATTAAAGTAATATATANCTGTTCAAGGGTATGTCCTTCATGGAGTGCTCACACCCCATTCCACTGAAATTTCAGATGTGAGCTGCAGTAAGTGTGTCTGTATTCATACATAAAAGCCTCTGGAACATTTCCAGGCTACTGGAAACATCTTTCCCATGACAGAATAGCCCTGAAATGTTTTCTCCAGCAGATTTTTTTTCTTTTTTTCTGTAAAAGAATCCATTAGACTTTTTCACAGAAACATCTTCATTTTTGTCCAGGTTTCTAGCTCAACATGTAAGCCTTCAGGCTAGTGAAACAATTCTAGGAACATGATCTGCTTTTCATTACACTGTAACATGTTGAAGCCTGATCTGAGTTTTGGCTTCTTGCACTGTAATGTAAAACAGTAGAAAGTAAACCTGAGGATACTACTCTGTTTTCTTCAGATGAAATCTCACTGCCTTTGGTTGTGGTGCCTTTAACAGTGATTGAAGTATGATCTCTCCTCCTGTAGGGTTTGATGTTTGGTTATGCAACGGATGAGACAGAAGAATGTATGCCCCTAACAATTATTCTTGCTCATAAACTGAACGCCAGGTTAGCAGAGCTGAGGCGTAGTGGAGAACTCCCTTGGCTGAGGCCTGACTCCAAGACACAGGTAAATACTGCAAGGGATTGAGCAGAAAGTTGGAAACCAGCACCTTTTCTTTCCAGAAATACTGCATTTTTTTGAAGACAGCAGTTTGTTGTAATGCACTAGATGTACTGGATTCTGTAACCCATACTGTGCCCCTGTGGTCTGGTCCCTGTCCCCTCTGGCCATGCTTGGTTGGCTGAGATCCAATTTCCTCCTGCCCCTTTCCAGACCCTAGAAAAGGCCCAAACCTCCTGACCTCTTCCTCTTTTCGCTCCTGGAAATCCACAAGAAATAAACCTCAGAATCTCCCCAGGGGGAAAACAGCCTCCGTTTGCTATCTTTTGCTCACATTCATGTAAAAGCTCCTAGAGACCTCTCCCTAACATCTGAGCAAGCCAGGAACAAGAGAGGGGTCTCAGGGAGGCTTTTACAGCAGTTGATGTGTTTCAGTGTATCAGGATAACTTACAAGGAGCAGATAAAACCTTTCCACTGCTTGTGAAATTGTCTCCTTGGTTGTTGGAACATGGTTCACTTGTCTCAGAGCACTTCAGCACCTGCCAGTGAAGGGACATTCAGCCCTTCAGAACTACAGTGGTTTGTGCTTGTTGGAAAAATGATATCCAAAGGATTTATTTGTATTTAGGGGTTCAGGCTGACATTTTCAAGATGCACTAAGAACATAAATTTCTGAGGCTTGAGAGTTTTGAAGGAAATCCCATCTGAAAGACATATTTTGATTTCATAGAGAATCAAATTGTCCTTATTGAGTTGGGTGGGGTTTTTCTATTATTTTTTTTCACTTTTTTTTTGCACATCAAAAATGCAGTGAGGAAATGACTGCATTTCTCATACCCTGGCATCACTGTGAGCAGTGCTCACTCTAATGTCAGCACTGACATTTTGCGACACTTTTGCTTTAGAGCAGCCTGTGTGACAGGTATTTGATGAATGCCACTAGGACATTTATGGCAGCTTTGCTGTTGTCCTGTTGTCCCTGTGTCCCCCAGGTGACAGTTCAGTACATCCAGAAGAATGGAGCAGTGGTTCCTGTGCGTGTTCACACCATTGTGATCTCCGTGCAGCACGATGAGGGCATTTCCCTGGAGAACATGCGCAGGACCCTGAAGGAACGTGTGATCCAAGTCGTTGTCCCTGCCAAATACTTGGATGACAGAACTGTCTATCACCTTCAGCCTAGTGGACGTTTTGTTATTGGAGGGCCTCAGGTTTGTGCTGTATTATTTTGGTGGTCATATGAGCTTACCTTTCACTGTATGTGTGTCTTCAGTGCTCAGGTTTTGGCATCTCTGTCCCAGGGTGTAAGGAGCAAGCTGCCCAGTGGAAGATTTTTCCTGCAGCTGGATGCAGGAGAAGGGCCCAAGGTTTCACATGTCCTATGCCAAAGTAAACTTTGAGGGCCTGGTGGTACAGAACATGTGTTGTGGCCAGGCAAGTCTGCATCCAATCTTCCATTGCATGTAGAGTGTAGAGCCCAATTCTGGGTTTCCTCAAACCCTCTGGGGACCAGCACTGAGTGAGACCTGCACTCCTTCCTCATGAGAAGCACTTCTTACAGAGAGATGACAAGAGAAGCTTTACTTCTCTTACAGTGAACCTGGTTTTCAGATCTGCATAGCTCTCACTGTTCTGCCTGACACCAGTAAGAGCTGAAGGTGTTCATCTGTCCTGAAAATCAGCCCAAATAAGGCTTCTTCTGGTGAGAAAATAATTGTTCCTTTTACTTTTAGGCAATGCAGGAGATAGAATTTATAATTTGATCCTATACTCACCAAAGTCAGGAAGAACTTCCACTCTCTGTCGGACCAGCAATTCCAAGATTTAGTTTTTGAAAACAGATTTACCACTATGAATGTTTTAGTCTTCAGATGCCTTTAGAACTACCACAACAAAATTTCAAAGCTCCTTCCTGAAATTAGGTTCAGTTTTACAACAAATCCAAGTAGACAGTATTAGACAAGTAGACAATCCCTTTGTTTTACAAATTCATTCACTTACTGGAATTTTCTAGAAATATTTCTAAGGCATTCTGTCTTTTTTACATTAGTGCCATGTAACAGGTAGGAAGATGTTGAGATTTATCATTATAATTATTGATTCTACAAAAAATGTATTTTTATACAGTTGAATGGGTTGTATCACCATAATTTTGTGTATCATTGACATCCTAGACTATGCACAAAAGGAGAGTCAAACCTGAGCTCTAACTTAGTGTGAATGAACCAAGGCAGCAATCATAGCTACATACAAAAAGAAGGCTACACATAGGAAAATTTTTATGTGTGCAGCGAACTGCACCCATTAAAAATGTAAATCTTTCAGATGTGCACTGAACTGCATTCATTTAAAAATGTAAAAGTGACAAGCCAGCCAGGAATACCCTTGCTACTCTTGTGCTGGAGCTCTGTTGCATATGTTTGCACATACAAACCAAGGCAAGTCAGAGTGTCCCTTTACAGCTTTTTAAACCTGGGCTAAGTTTACTCAGTGTGGGTCAATCTGCCTATGTGTCCATGACCTTGCAACTGCTGTCATCACTTGTGCAATTTACAATGGCATTGCAGCAACCAGAAAATAGCTATTTCTTCTCTTGACTTTAACAGGTTTAGCTTTCTGCTTATTTTTCAGAAGAGTGTTACTCAGTTTTATTTTTAACAAAGCTAGCTACAGGAGGCTTTCTTATGTACATCTCAATTCATCTAAGGAAGATACAAATATTTCACTTGGGATTTTCATCTTATGTTTTTGAGTGTGGTGGGACCTTGAATTCTGGCTATGCCAAAATGGATAGGTTTGCTGCTGTCATCATTGTCCTACCAGCAATACCTGCTGGTGTTATGAGGACAGACATTACAGTTCATCACAATGATGACTTCCACACACATTACAAGTGCATTTGTACTTGTTCAGCACCTTTGAAACAAGGGGTGGGGTTTTTTTGCCTTTGACATGTCCATTTATTCTTCCTCTCACTCAGTTCTGCAGCCATGTTATGGTGGCACACAAGGTGTTCTCATTGCAACTGTCTGCACCATCAAAAATTAAGGTTTGAGACAAGCAGAAAAACCCCCAAGGACAGTATCCTTTAATACATGCTCAGCTATCTAAAATACAGATTTACATCTCAGTGCTTTCTTAGCAGAATGGAACAAACAGTGCCAAAGGTTTACTTCTGTGTATATGCACAGTCTTTCTACAAAAAACTTTGACTCCTCTGTTGTGTTTGCCATGCAAACATTCCAGCAGTTTAATTTTAGTGACATGATGTTCTGAAGCAACAATTTTAAATCTGTCTGCACAAGTGGCAGCAGAATTTAAAATTTGAACATGTTTTCTTTCACACCAGAAAGCTTAAGGATGTAGTAAATTGCAGGGGTCAGACAATTAGTCCAGTGCTGATCAGCTAACCTAGACCAAATGAAAATATGAAGTACTTGTGAGGGGCAGTCAGGATAGCTGTAGGCAACTAGAATATTATCTGTACTTCCTTATTTAATGTTTTAGACTATTCATCTATAAGTATCTGTTCTTAGAAAGAAGTGATCCTTTCTCAATTACCTGTAACTGCCTGCTGTGTTATGTAGGTAGTACTCCATACCTGTTGTGTATTTTAAATTAGACTATATAAATATTTTTGGGGTTGGAAATGCAGTTTTTAGTACATATATGACAATCTCTGATACTGCACTGGAAGTTCTGGGTACCAATGTCCATATAACCATCTATAAGGTACCACTGACATACCTATGACTGTAAATAAAAAAAAAAAGAATCTACTATTTAATATTCACAGAATTTGTGATTTTGACTAAAAGATACCAAAGCCTGGATTGGTCTTTTTTTCATATTTTAAACAGTCTGAAATCTCTCAATAGTTCCTTTATGGCATGTAGCGTTTTAGCAATATTCTGTAATAGGTTTGGACGCTTAGTAGGTAATTTCTAAACCAAAGTTGCCATATTTACAATTAAAACAGGCAGTGCATGCTGTAGCTATCTGTAAACCTGTTTGCTTGATTAACCAAACAAATTTATGAATGGCTTGTTTTGAGAATCTGGCTTTAGAAACAATTAGAGCCACTGTTGTACCTTGGTGAGACAAGTTCATTCCTTCAGCTACCCCCAGCCATGCCCGTGTGGTGAAATTACACATTGCTGCAGTGCTCTGAAAGCATGCATAGCCTTGTCTGAGGCTGAATGGATGTGTAATGCACAGCTTGTGTCACTGCTCCAGGGCGATGCTGGTGTCACTGGGAGGAAGATCATCGTGGACACCTACGGTGGCTGGGGGGCGCACGGCGGCGGGGCCTTCTCTGGCAAGGACTACACCAAGGTGGACAGGTCGGCCGCCTACGCAGCCCGCTGGGTGGCCAAGTCCCTGGTCAAAGCCGGGCTCTGCCGCCGTGTTCTGGTTCAGGTATGGTTGGATAAGGGTGTTGCTTTTCTCAAAACAATTTTCCCTCTTTAGATTTTCTTTGAATAATGCCCATCGTACAAACTGCTGTGGGAGAAGTGGTCTTGGTGATGGCTTTTTGAAGAAAGGAAGACTTGATGTGCTTGGTTCAAGCCCACCATAATGTCACTAATAGCTAGTTGGCTTCTTGAAACTGGAACTTTTCATTTAGCTTTCATTTTATTGGCTATTTCTCCGGATATTTGTTGAGCCATCAACACTCACTGTCATTGAAATGACTATGGGGTGACTGGATAGTAGGGGAGAAAGTAACCCAGAGGCCTCAGCATTTTGAAAGTTTTTCTCTTCTTTTTTCTACAAACACAGATTGTGCAAATGTGAGAAGTGAAGGAGAGGCCTTAGTTTTCATATGATTCATAAATGAATGCTTTCTTCTGCCGCCCACTGTTGCCCCAAGGTGCTGTGTTTATTGGCTGACTAAGGTGCCTTTTTCCCCACAGGTTTCTTATGCCATTGGCGTTGCTCATCCACTGTCTATTTCACTGTTCACTTATGGAACTTCCCAAAAAACAGAGAAAGAGCTGCTGGACATTGTGCACAAAAACTTTGATCTTCGGCCTGGAGTCATTGTCAGGTAAAGAAACACACAGAAAGGAAAATACTCCAGTAGTCGCATCCAAGAAATTATTTCTTGCAAAATCTTCAGCTGTTGCTGAAGATCTGGCCTTCTATAGTATGTGGAAGTCAAATAAAACAACTTTTGCATTCCAAGAACTTTAAGTTACTTTGCTCTGATAAAAAGGTTTTGTTTACCAAAGGAATTTAAGGTGATTTCTTTTGGTTTACCAAAAGAATTTAAGGTTATTTAATCTTTGCATTACAACTAATAATTCTGAATAATAAGGCCTTTTCCTATAGCTCTAAGTACATGAAAGACATTCAAGTTGTGTTGTCACTTTATTGTCTCCATTGAACATGTTCATTGGTATGCTTGCATCCCCAGAATATGCTTGCTTGTCTAAGGGAGCGGGATGGATAGCAACATGAAGATTTTAATAGTAGTTATCATGAAGTATCTTAATATGAAAAATGTTTCTTTCTTTTTATTATACACATAGGGATCTGGATCTAAAAAAGCCCATTTACCAGAAGACTGCCTGTTATGGTCATTTTGGAAGACAGGAATTTTCATGGGAAGTGCCTAAAAAACTCGTGTTTTGACATTAGTGACGTCACCTTTTAAAAACAGAAAGGAAGACCACTAATGATGAGGATACTTCTGAAAATAAAATTTGACAGCTTTATATTCAACATAAGGAATTTTAGATTTTAAATGGAAAGAAAGAAAAGGTTATTTTCTTGGAAATTGATTTTTTTTAACCCTCAGTGTCTTTCATTATCTAAGACATAATGGACAGAGTCTGTTTTTTTAATTGGCGTAAGACAACAAAATACAGTTTACTTTTAACTGCTGCTCTGTTGGTTCTTTGGATAAAGACAAAGTGTGACTCAGGTACTCAAACCGAAAGCTGAACCTCAAACCTTTGATGGGCAAAGGTGAAGATGATTTCCCAACTCTGACTAAGATCTGTTAAGCAGATCTGTTGCTTCTACTTAGACAATGGGAAATTCTGGGGTCCAATTTTCTTACTGGAGTTAGCATTGCATATGGCTGGGGACTGCTTTGATGGGAGAAGGCTGAATATCACCTAACAGTATCTTGGCCTCCTTTATAAAAAATGTTAACATGTATGTAATATTTAAATCACCTTCTGTGCATACGTGCTGTTACTGTGGTGTTTCAATTACCTGCGTTTTTGAAACATAAGTGCTCTCCTATGGAACAACAATCATAGAATAAAAAGCTTTTTCCTACCATGTATGTAAAGGTGTATATTTTTTGATGCTGCTGTAAAATGGTCCATCTCAACTCAGCTACTTCTACTCTTGTAGGAATTTAGTTTACCAGCATAATTGAATTTGATTAGATTTTGAAATCGTTATATGAATTTCCCTGTTAATACATGTATGATCACTCTTTAGTCCATGTGACTAGTGGAAATGCAGTGAAAAAGTATTAGATTGTTATTTGTAACTCTTAGGTTTGTGCTAGACAGTATTTTTTCATAATTTTTGCTGCCAATTGTCAGGTTTATTGCATGGCTTTCTATGATGGATATAAGTTGGGAATAAAATATAGCTGGGAGAAATAATTTCAAAACTTCACCAAACACTCGTAGCACAAGGTTACATTTGGACCAGTGCTCCCCTGGAGGGCTGGCCTTGGCTCAGGGCATGTGCCCAGCTCTGGAGTGGGGCTGTGCCAGGAGTGATCCCAGTGTCTGCCAGGGGTGATCCCAGTGTCTGCCAGGGGTGATTCCAGTGTCTGCCAGGAGTGATCCCAGTGTCTGCCAGGGGTGATTCCAGTGTCTGCCAGGAGTGATCCCAGTGTCTGCCAGGGGTGATCCTGGTATCTGCCAGGAGTGATCCCAGTGTCTGCCAGGGGTGATCCCAGTGTCTGCCAGGGGTGATCCTGGTATCTGCCAGGAGTGATCCCAGTGACTGCCAGGGGCGATCCCAGTGACTGCCGGGGGTGATCCCAGTGTCTG
>VZTT01016473.1:23479-39699 GCA_013400855.1 Buphagus erythrorhynchus | reverse complement strand
TTATTTTAAAAATACAATATTTATAATAGGTGGATTCAAACAGAATGGTTTTAATCATGTATTTCCCTTTATCTAGGTCCATGTTTTTATCTAGGTCCATGTTTTTACCTAAGCATTCTGGTTTATACGGACTCCAGACTTGTATGATTAACACGGATCTTTTACCAGTTATCACACTGCTGAGGCGGTCTCGGGACCCCAAAGGGACCCCAAAGGGACCCCAAAGGGACCCCAAAGGACCCAGCCCCCAGCAGTGTCACGGGTGAGGACAGGGTCACACGGAGCCGTGCAGCGACACGGGCGGCGCCCGCCGCACCCTGCACAGCAGCAGCGCCGCGGGCGGCCCCAGCGCCAGCGAGCTCATCACCAGCACCGCGGCCAAAATGACCAGCAGGACTGCCCACGGGGCCAGCACCGCGTCCGTCCGGAGTGCCTCCATGGCGAGAGGCTGGAGCTGGAAAGCAAAAAACACGCTGCGTTATTGCAAATAGGAATCGCGGCTGAGTAGATGTGTTTGTTTTAGCCGGCGTAAGGGTGTCGGCCTCTTTGGACTGTTCCTTTCTCAGCCTGAAGAATAAACCCGTTTCCTGGACTGCAGACCCCAGAGGAGCTCCTGCTCTTTCTCTCTGTGCCCTCAGGAGCCTCCATAGAGCATCAGCCTTCCCCCCTTGGCTCAGCTGCAGTTGCTGATGCTGGTGTAAGACACCCTCTCCACCATAAAGAACTATTCCTAACCATCGGGTAAGCCTTTCTCTTTAAAATTTTGATTTTTAAGGCCCTTCTCTCCCACTTAGAGCATCGTTACACAAAATGATTACTACACTGACACGTAACAAAGCTAAGGCTGAAAATAAAAGAATATGATGGAAAGGAGAACTGGAAATTGAATTTCAATCAGAATACATATTTTATCTTTTTCCATGTATAACACTTTGGAAAGAGCAGGGTGCTTAGGAAGGAGTTAAGTCATGTTGATTTTGTGAAGTGTTAACAGGTGTGTCCTAGGGAATGCAGTATTCAATGCAACTCCTTCCACAGGACCCACACACCTGAAAGCTGTACAGTGGCTGAATAAAAGGAGGTGCCAGGGGCAGGAGAGGTTTTTTTTCCTCCATAATCCCTTGTATCAGTAGTGGGAAGTTTCTGGAGGGGTTGCAGTGCTGCCTACGCTGTGGGAATTGGGGCTACATCTCATCAGAGGAGGTCTCAGGTTTGTCTGAGCACGTGCTTTACTGGGTTTTTGTTCCCTAATCCTCACCTTTATGTAAAGGTGAAGATGGAAACAGGGTTGATAGAATATGTATGACTAAGGAGAGTAGAAAATTTGAATAATTTCCAGCAATTGTGTACATGACTCTGTTAAAATTGCCATTAGCTCAATTTTTTTCTTTTTTTTTGCTGTGGTTTGTGAGGAGAGTCACTATATGTCTGGTAACAAATCTTGGAGGATTTAGGCCATGATATCCTCAATGAAGCCCAGCTATCCATTAGACTCCTAATGGAGTTCTCCTTGGCTGCTGTGTCAAGTTCCAGTTAGATTAATCCCAGATCTTGCAAGCACAGAAGTACAGAGGATGCAGCTGGAGCTCCCCTAGCTCAGGACCTGGAGCCCTCTCTCAGCTGCTCTTCTTCCAGTGAATCCCACATAGCTGTGGCAGGAGGGTGACTGGGGCTGGAATGCAGCCCACCAGGCTCATTCCCTGAAGTGGGCTGAGCTCTGTGTCTATTTTCACCCAAACTACAAAACAGCTGCTGGATTCTGTGTGTGTTTACCTGCTCTGATATCTGTATTTATCTGTAGTTCTGATGTGGGCTGTGCTGCACAGCCCATCAGCCTGGGTGACACTGACCTCTCCTCTATTATTGGTATTATTCTTCTCTTCCCACTGACTGGTGGGCAAAGGCTGTTTTTAACCTGGAAAGGCTGTGGGATTTTGTTCTTTTTTTTTTTTTTTTTGCTCAGGGAGCTTCCTTGTGCTGCTTCACTGCTGCTGCACAGGGAATGTCACAGGTTGTTGAGTGTTAATGGAGGTGTCCTAGGGAATGGAGTGTTCAATGCAATTCTTTCCATAGGACCCATACACCTGAAAGCTCTATTATCCTCCTGTCTGCTAATTTGAATGTCTTTGGCAGTTAACTCCTTTAAATATCTGTTTCTGACTTGCTTTGTGGTCCTTTTTCCTGCCTCTGCCAGGTATCTTCTTTTAAGCTCTTGTTACTTTTGCTTTGTTTTCTTTTGTTTCAAATCTTGCTGTCAATTTCATTCCCTTCATTTTTACCCTCTCAGTTTGTTGCAATTCCCTGTTTTGAAAATTCTGTCATGGTTTGCATGGGAAACCCCTGTCCCTATTCTCTGCTCTATTGATTCCTCACCAGTGTCTGGATCTGGGGGGGGAAAAAAATCCAGTGAGAGCATGAACTGCTCTGCCAGCAGCCAGATCTGCTGGGGGTGAGAGCAGAGCATTGCCCTTTCCGTAAATCCTGGCTGATTGGGAAGGTCAGGCTAGTGAACTTTTCACAAAACAAGCTTCCAGTGATTTTCAGCTGGACTGTACACCAATATGTGCAAGAAATAGAGATCCCAAGAGGCAGTGGATGCTGAGGGTGAAGGAAGACTCTGCTCTTTTCCTGTGCTGAGAAAGCAAATGCTGTGGTTTGAGGTGGGGAAGGTGAGGTGTGTTTGAGCACACACCCCTCTCCTCCATCCCCTGGTGGAGATGACATAACATTTGGATAATTGGATAAGGAGTTGCTGTCCTGCCAATTGTACCCCTGGTAGTGAAATGAGGGCTGGACAAAACCTGAGTCTGTGGGGGAGACACTGCTGGGTCTCCATCTGCCTTGGATGATATTGCAGAAGAGTTGGGAAGTGATGGGAAGGTCTGTAATAGTGTTGAGGCAGCTCTGAGGATTCAAGAATGTCTAGTTCAAGGCTGTAAGAGCAGCAGTTCATTTGCCAAGGGCCTTTCTCACCTTTTGGAGCTGCTGGCTACATTGGTTTTAGCTGGAAAAGCTGCTGCTGGCTAGGAAGAGATATTGAGTGTTAGATAAAGTCTCCTAAGTGTGTATTTGCTCTGCATTAACCTATTCTAAGCTTTTCCTGTACTTCTGTTCTCATGTCCTAAGGTTTTTCTTAGTTTGAATGAGTGCTGCACAGCCTCAGGGCACAACATGCAGTGTGCTTTGGTTTTTGGAGGGCTGAATAATACAATATTCTGCCCACGTGACATGGGTGCTGTGTTGTAAGTCAGTATTACTATATACATAATTTTCAGTAAGCTAATCAAAGCAAGGTGCATTGATGAGAGCAGAACTCATCCCAAAGGGAGCAGAGGTGCACTGCCAGGTGAAGCTGTCCAGCTGTGGTGCTGAGCACTCAGCAGAGGCTGCAGGGGTGACTCTGTGCCCTTCTGAATGTCCAGGCTATCTCAGCCAGCCTGTTCCCTTCAGCACAGCTGTAAAAGGTCTGGGACTGCTCTGTTAACAAGGTATTTCTCACAGGGACACAGTATTTGATTACGGGAGGGCATAAATGAATCAAAATAGGCGTCAATCAAAACATAGCTCTGGATATACAAAGTCTTTAGAATAAATGCACACTGTCACTGGAGCTTTGAGAGTTCTTTATCTCAACTAAAATCCTCATCAGTGAATGTGTAAGCAAGTCTGGTCTCTAAACCACAAAATTACTTACATTGAAGTTTGTTTTAGATCTATCCCTAATATTAAGAAAAGGGTAGATGAGTAAGGGCATCTGCCAGGATTTGAGATGAACACATTGAATGACATGCAATAAGTGACTTCTTTGGAGAAGTATACAATAAAGAAGACAATTGGGGAGGGGAGAAAAAAGAGGTCTATTAGAGGTGTGATTTGTGATTGTACCTTCCATTTCCAGTGTTTCATTTAAGATTTGCCTGAAGGCTATACAAATTTAGGTGTGTGGTTTTTTTTCTATACTATAGTTGATGAAAGCCCATTCTGGATGCTTAAGGTGACTTAATCTTAGCACAGTGGACAGAATATTTTCTTAGTGAAACCACAATTCTACCCTTTAACCTTCCAGAGAAAACAAGTATAAGCTTAATATATAATTCTGGAAATGAAGCTGGTACTCTTCACTAAGGTCATATATTTAACATAATCTAAAGTAGACCCTGTAAAAATGTGTCCTGGATTGTGGATTGCTTCACTGCTCCCCTTATCTTAGCAAAGATTCACTTTTGAATTGCAATACCATAACTCTTGCAGAGGATAGTACAAGCAGGAAACAAAATAATTTAGTGTTTTTAGCTGATGTACTGTGTGCTGGCTTACAGCCTGCTGCAATAAAGAAAAGCCAGAAAATACTGTTTGATTTGGAACCTTACCTTTGATTATTAGGGAAAAGAACAAAACCACATATAGAGAGACAGTGATTTACTCTGTGCTGCTGCTGCCTTGCAGTGGAGCAGATGTGCAGGATGCAGCTGAGACAGCTGCCCTGGGACCTCTGCCCTGCAAGGAATCCACCCCAGCCCTTCCCACCCCCTGAGACTGCTGCACACTGCTTTTCCTGCCTGCTGAGTTGCATGTAATCTTTGCTGGCTGTAGTGAACATAGGTTAGAAAAGCAGTTATTTTTCTCTGTTCATCTTGGTTCTTCCCCCTCCTCCAAATTACACATTAATATCTTCATTTTAGAGAACTAACAGTAGGTAGAACCTTAAAAAATCCCCAGATATATTTATATCCCACTGTCACATCTGGGAGGGGAGAATTGCACTTCCTCAATGTCCAAGGAGGCCAAATGCTGAAGGCAGCAATACAAATAGGAAAAAAAAACAACAAAACAAACCAAGCTTATTTGCAGTCTACAGAAGTAGTGTGAAGGTTCAAGACAGCCCTCTGAATCTTACAGTAACTTTAGTTATTGTAACTTGAGAAGTTCCTTTGAGCAAGATGCTTATGGGAGGTGGTGGCCTCCTGGTCTGTAACTTGCTCTCAGTTATGGTTTCTTTGAAAATATATTGCATAGGGCTAAAAGATGAACTGGTATCTGAATTAGCACCTATTTATATAATTTATTGGCCTCCAAACTACAGAATTATTGGTTATCATATAATAATTTTTACCTTGTGCCTGGAAAGTCACAGACCTAGTACTACTGGCTAAACTCTGGGAACAGAAAAACAAGTTTTAAAACTTTGAGACCCCAGTAAATTTGTAAATGCAGCCACCAAATGGCAGAATGGATTGAACTCTGCAAGATCTGTTTTATACCAGTGAATATTGATATTTTCTTTTGTTTCTAGCAAGATATTCTGATTAGTAGCTACAGCACTTAATGTCAGTCAAAGACTTGTCTTTGTGAAATCAAGTGGCAGTGCTCAGTTCTTACCTTGGTGGAGATGAATACAGTCAGATTGGATAAAAAACCACAATCAGGAGTACAAAACAATATAAAATTTGTATAAAATACAAAACAATAGATCTGAAATATTACAGACTGATTATTAGTGATATCTTTATAGAATTGTTGATATTTTATTAGGTCAAGAATTCCACTAGATTATGCTATTAATTATATCAGATAAAACCACGTGGACTATATTGCATTTCCAGTATCTTCTGCAAAGAGGGCTTATAGCTGTTTGTGGGGAGGGGTTTTATGATCCACACCTGGGAGCTGCTCAGTCAGACACAAGGATGGGCTCCAGCTGCTTTACACCACGGGAGATGTGAAACCCTTCCAGCTTTGCAGAGGTGTGACCACTCTGCTCCCGGGCACTCACTTATTTTAAAGGAAGGACAGGCTGAAAGGGCTAAACCAACAACAACAATGAACTTGTTCTGCTTCATTTTCCACTCAGTCAGTGATACAAATATTTGCCCTTCAAGTGGGGAGAACAAGTGCTGCTGTGTGCTTGTTCTCTGACTTGACTGGCAGCTTCCTGTTAAGTCCAAGATCATTAATTACCCACAATGGTTTTCTGGAGGGGTCAGGTGTCTGCAGCGTCCTCACTGTGCTTTGTAACCCTGGGCAACTGCAGGGAGGTGAATTCACTCCTCTGCCACTTCCCTGTGTGTTGCAAACAGAGGTAGCAAATGGTAGGAACTAGAAAAATTCTCAGACATGGATGTCTGGAATAGTGATGGACTTGAAAGGAGAGTGAAGATCGAGAGATAACTACACTGCAAGTTAAAATTGTCACTTAAATCTCCTGTAGTAACCAGAAATCAAATTAATGACTTTGGTACCTTAGAGAAAAGGCTGCATTTCAACTGTGTAGAACCTTAGAAAGGTCTAATAATGCTGCTTTGGTTTCTAGAGGGCCAAACTTTCAAACCAAGCGCATATGAAAACTCTCAGAATCATTAAAATACTAACAGAAATTTCACTGAATTTGTTTGTTATAAATATCTCCCTCTACAATTAATGAGTAACTAAAGTATTAATTAAAATATTTCAGTATTCATTTTTAATAGGATATCAGTCTTTATAAGGCATGCAACAGTTTAGTCTGATTATTTTTAAGTCAAATCTGTATGCATTTATCTTTCAGTGAGTAAAGTTACTGCAGGATACAAATCTAGCTTAAAATATCTTAATGTGAAATTTAGGTACAGAAATCAAATGTATGAAACCTGGGGGAAGATTTTTAAAACAAAAATATGATGAAGACAGACTATTTAATAGACAAAACTAGCACAGTAAACTGTTTTGATTATGCTGATTAAGCCCTTAGCTTCACCTCACTTCCAAAAGTAATTGTAGTCAGGTGACTACAGTAAAAGTTAAAAACGCAAGAAGATTTTCCTCAGCTGTTATTTAAATCACACTTTTCTGGACATATAAATTCAGGTTTTTATATTTTGTCTAAAAAGTTGGCTTTGTGCTCTCATAGATAACATATTGTGGCATATGTCTGTTAGGTTCCTGATTCTTGAATGTGTAGCAGTGAGGAGATACCTACATCTGAGTCTCAGACGTTTCTTGCTCTGGAATATTTAGATTTTAAACACTCTTGAATAAACTCATACAAGCTGGAGGTGTGCTAGCTGTAAAAGGAGAAGAAAAGGAGATTGCCTTATGCAGTCCACTGAATCAGAATCAGACATTATTCTAACCATTTAGCAAACTATTTTGCACTTAAAATTAATTATACGAATAGGAAATCTATATTCTTCAAACCTTCCCTGCTGAGAACCTCTTGCGCAAATTAGAAATAATTTCATTATCCCCCTTATTTTTCTAGAAAGGCATCAAAGCAGCTGAATTTGTTGAATATTTTTGTCTTTCTCAGCCTGGCTAGCTGGAAGCAGGTGTTTCTGTCCCCTCTTACCTGCTCAGTGCCCTGGGGGTGTCCTGCAGTTGCTGTCCCCGGGCTGCACTGGTGTTTTTTGGGTGCCCATCCTGCGCTGCTGGAGCTGCTGTGTCACCTGTGGGAGGGCAGGGCAGGGTCCCCTGGCCCAGCCGGGCTCAGGTGAGCACAGCAGGGCTCAGCACTTGTTTGTGCAGTGGTACAAACCTCTATCACCTCCCACCTGGTGCTCTTAAAGTGGCACAAGCCTTTAAGGAAGCAAGGGAATCAGCAAGGCAATTGCTGGCTTTCCACATGTGTGCAGCCTGCTTTGGGACACAGCCACCTGCAGTGAAAAATGAGATCCCATTTTTTACCAGAAAACCACTTGGACTTTCATTATAAATCATCTTGTTTACTCAGGAGAGAGTAATCTGATTGAGTAACTCATTCTGACTATTATGAGCAGCATGTGCAGCATCCAGAGTGTGAAGGCTGCTGCCCCTAAGTTCATTGCAGATCCAAGGTGTTCATACAGCCAGCTCTCTTCCAACGAGGCATTTTCAACAACACACTTGCTACCTAACAGCTTAGCTTTATTTAAATATTTGAAAAATCACAGCTGTGCCCAGGCTGCTGCAGTATCTGTTGTATAAAGTGCCTGTAAATCCTCCTCAGAGGCTTTGCTAAGCCAGCTCTGGCTCCTCTCCATGCTGCTGGAGGTGGCACTACCCAGTCCCTGAGCAGTGGCCCTGCTGCCTGAGCACACTGCTGCCTCTGGCTCTTGTCTCTTGACAAGAGATGATGTGAGGGCCAAGCTGCAGCCTGCCTCAAAAACTGAACAATGAGGTCTGTGGAAGCATCTGTGCTGGAATGGATACATCCAAAGGGCTCTACAGAGCTTCAGATTCCAAGGATGCCCCTTTAGATCTCAAAGCCAGACAACCATCAATAGGTTTTTCAGTTTCTTACAAAGCAGAAAAAAAATATTAACTAGGGTATTTTCACAGAAAATAACAGTTGTTAAGAATAGTTTTTCACATAATGGATATTTTTATAGAATTCAAAACAATTTTCTGTACAATTCTTGGCAGGGGGGTGGGTGGGTGGAATAACTGTTTTCCACTATACAAGGGAGAATCAGTGACACTTTTCCCTGCAGAACTTGGCAAGTGACTTCCACCCCTCTTGATATTTGACACTAATATTTCATCTTGCTAAAATCAAATTCCTGACTAAGTTGCTTTCCAAGAAACCCGTTTATCCTGTTCTCTTACTAACTCTTCAGATTAATACAATTTTAACTTTACTTAATCCTAGTGCTGGTACTATTAGTCCTACAACTGAAAGTGGGAAAGTACATGCCATTGACTGAAAATTGAACATCACAGAGTTTGGCTTGCCAGCATGCTGGGTGGTCCAGAATATCCACAAGGAAATACATGTCAAATAGTGGCAGTTTTAAAAAGCACAGCTAGTATTTAATGTTAGGATAGGGTGGATTGAGCTTTTATAAAATAAATTCACTAATGTTTCAGAAAACAGCTTTTGAAGTAAATGCTTGCTAGCCTTGGGAAATCCTGTCTTTCTACAAATCAGAGAATGCTGTATGGCCCTCTCATGCAGATTTAGGAAATAAATTCAGTGCCCAAAGGCTGAACCAATATGCCGTTCAGGCCAAGAACTGCTATTTCCAGAGCTGCCTACTGTCAGCAGGGTTTTTGAAGGTGGCAGCTTCAGGCAGGGTGACAAACATTTGCTTTGAGGTTTTGTGTCCTCATCCCAGTACCATGAGTAGCTACAGTGTCTCACCAGGGCATCTGTAGCTGCGGAGGAACAAAGTCCTTTGCTCTCTTCCCTGGGGGCCCACAGGGGAAAAGCCCAAAGATGGGGCAGTGGTGGAACATTTCATATTCATTAGACTAACACTGAAGGTAGCTGCTTTCTTTCACACACCTGAAATTAGTTTTAATTTTAAGATAACTCTGTGACCCCCTGGAGATCAGCAGGATAAAATAAAAAAATTACTATGGCTTTAAATGTTTGGTGGTGGTGGACTGTGTTCAACTTCATTCTCGGGCAGTTTACTGTAAATGTCTTTAACTTCATTGGAATATGATGAGTGGAAAATTGCCAAATGAGATGATGCTTGTGATCCTGTTTCCTTGTGCTCATGGCAGAGTTAATTTCACAACAAGAGTCACGCCAGGCTGAAGACTGGGCAGGTGAGCTGATGGGTGCAGGCAGATACTGGTGAGCTGTAAAATGTTTGTGAGTTAGAATAAAGCTTGAAAGTGAAACAGTGCCATATGGACTACTGAGTCCTCATTTCCCCTCTATGTACCTGTTTCACCTGGGTTAACAGAGCAGTCTATCTGGACCTTACGTGATGTGGGATTCAGTAGTCTGTATTTTGGCTGTGCTGTCCCGAAATAAGGCATTTGTTAACAGCTTGTAGATCTCCTTACATGCCAAACAGATGCATGGATAAACAGGACTTTGCTGACAAAAGTTTTATCTTTGTATATGTTAAGTTTATAGCTCTTGGAAACAGGGTCCTATTTAGTATGCACTGTGATGAAGGATTTGAATACTGCTGGAGTGAATAATTGAGTGTACCTGTGCAGGTGGACCACCTGCAGGCACCAGGCTGCTCAAGCAGAAAGGTGTCTTGGTTTGACACCAACCTTGTTGCATTAATTTTCCTAATACCTAAAAGACAAGCAGCTTAGTTTGCAGAGAATAACAGCAAGAATGAATCACAGGCCTTGACAATAAGCAGAGGGCTGAAAGGAGGTCAGGAAGACCCATTCCTTGTCATAGAGCAGGTGCTGAGACCATGTGCCCAAAACAATCCTGTAATTGAATTGAAGGCAGTGCAGGAATGTTGTGCATGGCACGTTGCTGCTCTGGAATTACAGTGATGTGCAGAGGTACAAGGTTCCAAGCAGGCTCTTTGCTGGCCCCCAGGTTCACATGAGCTGTGAGCACACCTTCCCTCCCTGTCACCTTCCACACTGTGGCTGTTCTGTCTCCCTGACACACAGAGGGTGAGGGGAGCAGATCTGCCTCTAGAGCTGGACCTGTCCTTGCTCAGGCTTCTGTGACCAAGCTGGGACTAACACAGTGTGAATGACTGTGGCTGATAGTCAGGCTTTTGGCTTTATGGAGGCATCCCCAGATGCTCAGCCAGCCTTTGCACCATGGAGCTGATGCAGAGCCTTCATTGCCTAGGCTGTGTCGAAGTCAACTGCCCTGGAGAAAGGAAAAACCCAAATCAGACATCTGAGTGTGCAGCTGTACTGCACAACTGTGAATCTAAACTCGGGGAATTCTCACCTTCAGTAGGTGAACAGACAAGCAAGAGAGCTGACAGAGATTTCTCTTAATCCTTTATCTTAAGCTGGATAGTGGAGACTGAGCAGCAATGAGTGCTGAGTCACTTGGCATCTGCCAGCCTTGGTCCTGTGAGAATCCCAGTGGGGTCTCACAAGCACATTTGTGGTGCCCAAAATTAGCTGTATCTGAATCTCATGACAGTATAGCCTAAAAAAATTGGCCTTGTCATGGCTCTGCTGATATTCCCTATACCATACAGGCCCAGTAATTCTCCTGTTGGATCCTGTCTTTTTTTTTCCACACACATCCCATGTGACAGGGGACCTTGGTCTTCTTGTGCTCCTACATCTTTAAATCAGGAAAGGGATTAGGAATTGCTAAACGTGTGGCTTGTGGTCACCACTGTGGAGGTGCATAAAGGTTAAAGACCTGCTGACTCTGAAGTTTTCCAGTGGGAAATGTAAGGGGGGTGGCTCTGTGCCACCCCAGCAGCACTGCTCCTGTCTCCTTTCAGGGCACCTGTTGGGGGTGAGTGCACCCAGAGCAACAGGGGCTGAGCAACAGCAGAGTGTCTGTACAGGGAGTTTTGGTGAGGGAAACTTACAGAAAGGGATCAAAATACACACAAAGTAGATGTTCATGTGTAAAGGAGTACTGGAAGGTCTTGTGGCTGCAAATCTATTTAGATATGCAGCCAAGAACTCTAATTTTTGGTCTTGTAATAAATCAGTGGGCTAACAGCAGTAGGAACCCATAGGCAGTAGTATTAAGACACTCAGTGGGCAATAGTAACAAACAGACAAAACGGCCACTGCTTTCATTATACAGTTTCATTTGTTTAAAAGACAAGTCAGATTGGGAAAGAGTGAATTCTGTTTTTTCATGCTGCATTATCTAAGTTCACTAGCTACAAATGAAGAGACAAGTGACAGGGAAGCATATTCCAGACAGCAGCATGGGAAGCACTAGAACTGGCAGACAATAAGGTGATTCTTGTTGCACTTTTTGTCATTCCAAGTGCCATCAGTGTACATCTCCACACATTCCTCATCCCCTTTGCCAGAAGGTTCGTTTGGATACCAGTTAGTATAGCTCAGCGGAGCACCATTCAGGACCTGGAATGTTCCTGGAATAAGGGATTGTTTTATCCCCAGGTAGGCGTAGGTGTTAAAATATTTCACAAAGTACAGAATGGCATCATTGTCGCCAGGATTCCTTGGAGTGGCAATAGAGCCTCCAGCCTCTTTGCATTTTTCCACTGTAGCTTCAAAATCAGCACTTTTCCCATTGGTAGCAAATATTTTTCCTCCAGACTCTGTTATCATCTTGTTCAAGCGAAGGACTGCAAGAGGAGGGAAAGGCTGTTAAACATCTGTGCATTGTCTTGTGCTCACTTTGCTGTCAATTCTAACTCCTGCAATTTTGCTCCATAACTTTAGATTAAACCCAGGAAAAGGTAAAGGAAAGGAGGACTTGAAATCAAAATTTCAAAGACATTTGAAAATTAGGAGGGGGATGGAAAGGGAAGAAACACATACATACACAGATGATGAAACAGGAGAATCACATAAGAAGTTGAAGAAGGAGGAAAGGAAATGAGGAATTCTATTTTTTTAAAAAGCATATGATTTTCTTTGAGACTCTCTATAAGACTCTGAGGTGGTTTGCAGCATACCAATGTTCTTGAGTAAGTGGAATCTTAGATTTGATCTGGTCATGATTGTCTTAGTTCTGTTTCTGTTCTGTTTGTTGGGGGCACAAGGTGTGCATGGAGCAGCTCTGTGCAGGCAGGGATTTTAATCTGGTACATTCCTGCCTTCCTTGCACTCATACTGCAGAGCTGTTACTCAGGTGTCTCTCACTAGTTATGAAATTCTAATTCCCACCTCCCCCATTTGAAAGTTTTCATTCAGTGATATACCAGTGAAGAAGATATAAAAGGAATGCAATAAAACTGCAGAAAATTGTGCCTTTTTCTTAAGGAGCAGTTTTTGCCCACCTGGTCTATCCCCACTAAACCAGCAGCAGCAGAAAGTAAAGGCAGATAAAATACCTCCTTCCAGTCTGGAAATCCGATGTTCTAGTTGATGGATCACATCCCCATTTTCATTGCCAGCCAGTGGTGTGAGATCTGTGAACAAAACCAGCTATTATGCACTTTGCATTACAGTTTCATCTTGGCTTTCAAATAAAGCAGAGCTCATATGAAATTAATACAAACTTTTTAAAATGTTTGACAAGTTTTAGTTTACTGCTGTGTTTTAAACAGGTGATATCTTCACACATTAATCTTGGTAAGGACAGGGGATAAGATCCTGGAAGTCACTTGCAGAGCAGGGATGTTTATGGAGAACTGGAACTGGAAAATCAAAGTGATTGAACCAGTCCAGGCAAAACACTGACACTAGTGCAGTAGGTTTAGTTGATTTTAAACTGTGTCCAGAGACTGAATCCTCGACAGAATACTTCAGGCTTTTCAAACACTTGCTTACAGCTCCAACCTAGGACTCAGCAGCAAGTTTCTTGTGCTGTGGAAAATTGTAAACTTTTCTCTGTGAATTGAACCACTGCATCATTAAACAGAGATTTAAGTTTCTCATTTCATATAAGGAATTAGTAGAGTCCTGATTATTTTATTTCAGGTAGATCACACATCAGATTATGGTAGATAGAATTGAGTTTGCAAAGCTTAGAACACAACAGATAAAAATGGAGATAACTTCATGTACCTGGTGTTTGTCGCTCATCGCTCTCATCTCCAAAAAAAGGCTTGAAAGGGAATTGTGGAAGAAATCCTGCAAGTTTACCTTGAGCACAGAATGGGAGCAGGAAAAAAGCTATTGCTAAGATCTTGTGCAGCTGTGGAGGCAGCATCATTTAAAGCTAAAGGTAAACCAGAACTGGTTTGTTGTCCAGTGCAGAGTTCTGCATTTAAAAAAAAAAAAAGAATGTTTTAGAATTTTTCTGGACGTGAAGTCTTGCGTGTATTATGCTTTGCTGGCAGTGACATGAATGTCATTCACATAATTGCAAAGTTATCTTATTTCAGACAATTAAAATATTTTTCCAAAAGACAATCTGCTAAGTTTACAAGTCAACAGAGCAAAAACCCAAAACATCCCTTCAAAGCTCTTTTCTGTACATCAGATATCATTATATGCCATTATCCCCATGCAAAAAGTTATAGTTGTGTTTTACAGGAGAACAATAGACACATGGCTGCTGTAGCAAGAGAATGCTTAAGATAATGCTGTCTCAGTCAATTGGTTTAAGAGCAAAACAACTACTAATACTTTTTCTTCCATTGCAGTATCCATTTTTTAACATCTCCTCACCTCAGGTGACATGGTCTTTAAAAAGAGGTTAATATTAATTAATAGGAATTTCTGTTAATTAATAGGAAATTGTTAATGAAAATAAAACACACATTGAAGTTGGAAAGTTTAGTGGTACAGTTTAATAGATTCAACATAGTTTAAGCAGCAACCTATCTAAAGATGTTCAACTTACCTAGCAGCTCCAGTGTGAATTAAGAAAGACTCATTAAATGGTCCAATTTATAGGGCATGTAACTTGAGATTCATCTTCTTACCTACAGGAAGCACGAAGAATATGTCATGTGATATGAATTTGCATATAAATGGAAATCTAATGAACTTTAACTTGAATGGTAGGGATTGTGTTCTTCAAGAGGTAAACACACTTAAGACATGAGTAAAGTATTTGAAGGTACTTTTTTACTTGTAGAAACACTTTCACAAGTTTTAAAATTCCAACCCTGGCACAGAACAAATTTCTCAATTCATATTTGAAATACCTAATGTTTCCACAGAGTGGCTGTGCAAATGTCACAGAAGATAAGGCATAACAAGTTCACCTGAAATATAATATGCACCAGGAACACCACCATCACTTTTGAGGACTCACCAGTGATAATGACTGAAGTCTCGTAGTTAAACAGACTCTCACAATTGCAGCAGCAAAGCCAAAAGGCAGTGGCACAGATGCTGGATTAAATCCTGCTGCATTGTTTATTGAGTGCCCTTGAGTGCACCAGTCCTGTGAAAAATAAATAGGCAGTACCCAGTTGTATGTACCTTGACAGAAGAGGGCTGTTTTAAATTTGCAAGAGTAACCTTTGTTTCAAGTTTCTTGTCAAATTTCAAGGTTTCTTAGTTTTTGAGTGTTTGATGTAATGCTTTCAACATTCTTCCGGCAGAGGTTTTTTAATTGTATTTTCGGGAAGAAAACCCCACCAAAATCAAACAGAGAACATGAGCCAAGCCAGTGCCTGGGTCCTAGATGAGCCCTAGAAAAGGTCACTGGCAGACCCTGGCCCTTTGCATCCCTGGTGAGAACAACTTGAACATTTAACTGCACCTGGAAGAAACCACGAGTTAGGCAAGTGAAAAGAGGAGGAGGTTTGTCCTGCAGCTGTGGGTTCCACATGCTGACTTAGGGCCTGGCAAACCAGGAGGGGGAAAAAAGATTTCTTGTGATAGACTCCTGAGGAAAAATTGATGTAGGTTTGATAAACTATAAAACTTCCTTGTCTTGATTTTCATCAGCATATTAGTAAGATGGTGCAAGTTAAATAGATATTTAAATATTTAAATGCACCTTAATTTCTAATATGCTTGTTTATGATTACCTAATAGAATATTTTATATAATTACCATAGCTCATAAACTATTTTCTGATCTTTCCTTGAACTACATATCACAGAGGTCTGGCAAGATTCAGGGACATGGATCTGATAAAGAACAAACTATTTTTGAGTATTCAGGTAACTTTTCTTCTCTTTCCACATCAATCAGTAGGAGGTTTCATAGTTTCAGTGGCAGTGAAGCAAATGTCAGATATTCTGAGTAGGTTGTGCTGTGCAGTGTACGTAGGCAAAGGCAAAACCTGCTAAGGACAAAGGTTGGTCAATGCTGCTTTTTCAGCTGCTCTGAGAAATAGAGTTGAACAGTTGAATGGCTGTGTGCTCCTTCCATGAGCCTGTTTCTTAGCCTTTCCTTGGTATGCTTAGTCTCCTGAAAGTTAGTTTTTCCACAGTGCTATTCACAGATAACCTTGAAAATTATTTTCTTATTCTCTGTTTATATTTAAATGCCCCCAACCCTGTCAATATTTTCTGTTTAAGTTGATTTTGTTCTGTTCTGCTGTTGCTTCCACCCTAACTTGTTTCAACCTTGTCCTGNCCCAGCAACTCTCTTATGCCTGGAAATAGCAGGAAGAGCACACAGCATGGGAAGACACAAAGTCACATGTCTCAGTGGAGGGCTAAGGCTATTTTTGCTGAGCACTAAAAACAATTCAGCAAGATGTAGACACTTGGGATAGCAGACTTCAACAGGCATTTTAAAAAGTTAAATTATGAGCAGCATTTTAGAGCAGAAAGTCTTCATTTTGCCTGTGATCAGTGCACATGAATGCTACTGCCATCTTGCCCCAGGGACTTAAGTGTAGGATCCAAGAGGAGATCTCTGGATGTCTCTGATGGGTCACTTGGTGCAGCTTAGCTGAGAAAAAACACAGAAGTTTTATAGCAAATAGAAAGCAAGACAATATCTCATCTCTTAAATAATTAAATAGT
>VZTT01016472.1:45143-63161 GCA_013400855.1 Buphagus erythrorhynchus | reverse complement strand
GGCACCGGCACCGGCACCGGCACCGGCACCGGCACCGGGCCGGCCGCACCACGGCCCGCACCTGCCCTCGGCCGGCGAGATCCAGGCTATCAAGGGCTTCCTGGCCAAGTGCTGGAGCCTCGACATCAGCACCAAAGAGTACGCTTACCTCAAGGGGACGGTGCTCTTCAACCCGGGTGAGTGGCCGGGCGGGACCGCGGGGTCCCTCTGCCGCAGGGCGGCGAGGAGAGCGGGGAGAGCCCGCCTGTATCCCCAGGGATATCTGCGAGGCACATACGGGGCTTCCCTCTGGGTGGGAGAGGTGCTGGAGGAGAGGGACACGGAGCAAGGCTTCACCTTCTGTCCCTTCCTCCAGAGCCCGGCCGCAGGCAGGGAGCGGGTCCGGCTGCGGCTCGGTCTGGGGTCATGAGGGCTGGCGCTTTCCGCAGATGCTTTCCAGGAATAAAGCGAATTCCAGGCGCCTGGCAGTGGGCTCGGGAGCGCTGGGAGTCAGCAGCGGCTCCTTGCCCGTTTCCTCAGCGGGAGCTCTACTGCACGGCCCGAGGGCAGCGGCTCTGCCCGTGCCCTGCCCGGGGTCTGCGCAACCCGGAGAGCAAGGGGAGGCTCGGGCTGCCACCAGCAAAGGCTGGTGTGGCTTTTGGTATCGCATTTATGATCGCGGCTTTTTGGGTGTTTTTTTGGCCGTCTCTCTTTGTGGAGACTCCCATAGGTGCAGCTCAGCCAAGGGACTTCTTATCACGTCGGTGACTCACCTGAAAGGCAGCTGGCAGGCTGGATATGGCACTTCCCAAGTACGGCAGTACCCTGTGAAAGTGGGACAGGGCTCTGCTGGCGCTCCCAATGCCAAACTGATAGTCACTGATGGTTAGGTTCCTATAGTGGTACTTTGCATTTATCATCCTGCCTGTGTAGCTTTGCTTTCTACACAGATAAGAGAGAAAAAGTTACTACAGTTAAGGTGAACCTGATGTTGCACAAGTCAAATTTGGAAGCTGGTCTAATGCAAAAAGATAGAGGCATCGTTCTGGTAGGGAAAAATTCTTCTGTGAAAGGGTGGTCAAGCATTGGAACAGGCTGCCAGGGGAAGTGGTTGAATCACCACCCCTGAAAGTGTTCAAAAATGTGTAGATATGTTGCTCAGGAATGTGGTTTAGTGGTGGACCTGGCAGTGTTAGGTTGATGGTTGGATTCGCTGATCTTGGAGGTGTTTTCCACACAAAATTATTCTGTGGTTGTATACAGCCTTAATTCTGCACCTTCTATCTTTCAGTATCCTTACTGTGGTTCATTGGGAAACTTCCTGCTGCATGTTGGAGTCAGTACTTCTTGCCATTTATAAACCAGAGTAGAGACAGTTGTCAAAAGAATGCAAACAATGCTTTTTTGTAGAAGTGGAAAACTGAAAAAGTTATTTTTGTTGTCTTCCTCACTGTAATGGTGTTTTGGAGAGCATTCTTCAATCAAAGTTTTTACCAACCAATTTGTTTAACACTTAAGTGAATGATGACAAACATCATGTTTCAGGTTTGTGAAGAAGAGTATTAAATATCCAGAACACCAATATGATAAGAATTTAACCTGCCCAATAAAATTTGGAATGTTGACTTTGCATACAAGAAATCCTCCAGCAATTTAATTTCCTTCTTTCCTTGAGTGATAATTACAGTCTGTGAGCTGTTAGGAGTTGTTCTGTAAGAATAATGTTGTTTCATAAACAAAAAGATGTAAACAAAATGATTTATTTTTCTTTTCAGATCTGCCTGGACTGCAGTGTACACAGTACATTGAAGGACTGCAGAGGGAAGCACAACAAGCTCTAAATGAACATGTCAGACTCATTCACAGAGGTGATGAAGCCAGATTTGACAAGCTGAATGTTGTTCTCTCCTTGTTAAGATCTATTAATGCTAATGTGGTTGCTGAATTATTCTTCAGGCCCATCATTGGAGCAGTGAACATGGATGACATGCTTTTGGAAATGCTTTGTGCAAAATTATAAGTAAAATTATAAACGTGTGTAAAATAATGAAAAGTCCAGTGCGAAGGAAGTCCCAGAGCAGGACAGTGTAAATTATTGTAAATAAACTAACTTATTGTTTTTACATAGATAGTATTTTTGTATTCCATAATAAAATATTCTTCAAGTTCTGAAAGTAATTTTTATTAAACTCGGTGGTTTTGGAATAAGGTTATGGTCATCAAAACAAGCTTTATGGTTGTAGAGAATGTTCATATCCCAAGTTGACTGCCTATTCTTTTACCATGCCTCTGAATAAAGAATGTATTTACTATATTGTACTTTCAAGGTGAGTAATCCCCGCTTTTTAAAAATAAGCACAGTGTCACTGCTATTCTTAATACTTCTATTGACTTTAACAGAGTCAGATCTAGAAGGTTATTAAATATTTGCCCAAGGTTTTCTTCCATATGGGGAAGATATGTTAGGAGTATTTTGAGGCTTAATGAACCTTAAAGTAGCTTCATCAACTCTAATATTTGCAGTAAAACATTCAATTAAACACATTTTGGGCTCCAGGAAAATGAAATAAATCTGTTCCCCAAAACAACAAGCAAATGAAAACCACCTCAAAAAATTTGCAAACAGCAAATGCTGATTAGGGTCAGGAGAGCTAGCAGGGTGGACTCCACACTTTTATTTCATCTAGATCACTGCTAACTGAGACTTCAATAGTCAGATTCTCCAGACTACTTATTCTTATTGACAAAAAAATTTATTATGATGAGACATGGTATAACACTGGTACATCCATCACTATTTGTCAGTTCATGTGGTGATGTCTTAATTAAGCATTGAGCTTAACATTTTATTTTATTTTATTTTATTTTATTTTATNTTAACATTTTATTTTATTTTATTTTATTTTATTTTATTTTATTTTATTTTATTTTTTCTTGGACTTGATCTTTTCTCCCAAAGTAATTGTGTTTTCATTGGAAAAATACCCTGTTGTAAAAATAAAATCAGAAAGAGAAAAATCAGTGATTTAAGGGGGATTTGTCTCATGGTTTTCCTTTCTTTGCATTCAATTTTCTAGCTTTCCCCCAGGGGAATACTGGTAAAGAAATGGAGAGTGAAGTGTGCCAGTGTTCCCAAAGTAAAAGGTATCAGTAACACCATGTATTGTTCAGACATATATTAACCTAGCAACAGGTGGTTTTTAAAACACAATTAATAAAGTTGAAGGAGTTACCCTCCTCAGTAGGAGGTGTGCAGGGGAGAGAGGAAGGAGTTTGAAGAGCTTTCTTCTGCTGCCACCTTGCGCAAAGGATAATCACAGCTCCTCCACTAAGGTAGGGAACAGGGGCACTTTTGTTGGCTTGTACCTACCCAGATAAAACTTATGGAAGCAGAAATTGTTTGAGAAGTAGCCAGACATTCCTAGGTGTACAAGTTCATTCACAAATGTCGCTGAGATTTTTATTGCCATGGCACTAGGGGTCTCCTCATGGGCTTTGACACTGTCACCAAGGAAAAATAACAAAGCAAGAAACACAACCTTCATCCTGAAGAACAATGATGGCCCATAAATGAACAGTGTTCTGGTGCTCACATAACTCTGTGTAGGCTTGTGTACCATGAGGAAATTCCCAAAATTTCAAAAGAAAAAATATGTAAGTAAAGTGATCTTTTCAGGCTTCAGATTGGTTCAGAACATAATAGAGCAGGCTTAGTTTTTATATTAGGTTGATCCTTTTATACGTACACACACTTATATGCACACCTATAAAAAATATCTACATGTGAATAATATTTCTTGTGCATGTGTAAATGTTCTGTGAGTTTACAAAAGCTTTTGAACTTACCTGATATCTCTGTATCATAAACATATATATATATGTTTCCCTCTTTGTAGGCAGTATATGAGCTCACAATAGTTAGCTTTCAAGGATGCCTGACAAAGAAACCTCTTTCAACAAAAGCACAAAACATGATGCTAAAATATTTAAATAGTGGTTAGTGGCAGATGATGAGTCTTGGGTAAGGACTGAAAAGAACTCCAACAGCCTCAGATTGAAACAACTTTATTGCCACACAGAATTCATTAATACTCACACTAGTGTTCAGACTTCTCTGCTAAGTGGCAGAAGAAACTTGTTGGCAGTACTCCTAACAATTAATTGTGATAGCTGAGCCTTGGTCACAGGCCAGTATTTTCAGCTGAACAGTAACCTTGAGACATCTTGGGTCTATTTTGCCATCAAATACTGTAGTTTTCATGACTCAGAGGTACCTGCTTACATCCCCAGTTTTGATGTCTCAACAAATTCTCTATTCTGCTCAATTTTCTGAAGTTGTCATGAAAAATGTGCACTGCAAAACCACCTTGAACTGTACTCTATCATATTTCTCTTGCACCAGCAGTACTGCTAGTCATTCAGCTGATGACTATTCTAATGGAAGCACCTGGGAATGGTAAGTAGGAAATCTGAATGGGAAAATAAATTTATCAAGGTTTTTGCAGAGAACTGGCAAAAAAAAATAAGTGTTTCTTCATAGGTCAGAGGAAGAGGAATGACACAGCAAGACATTAAAAAGAGATTTGTAGGAGAAACCAAGCTGAAAACATGGGTAAACTATGAGAAAATGGGAGAGAAGAGTTGGATGTGGTTCTGGAATGCAGTGGGGAAGGGTCTGATTTTAGTGTGGGGACAATGTGACAGGAGCTGAGTAGAAGGAGCTGGAGAGAGATTGCAACCCACAAAACAAGCCAGAGACTGAGCAAAAAGGTCACTGTGGGAGGATGCATCTGTTGAGTCCAGAAAGGTTGCAGAGCAGGGAAGAACAAACCCAGAAGCTGAGACTGAAGAGGACACAGGTATCCCCACTGCCCTGCTGGGACAGGTGGCCTGTTCTCCCAGGTGCTGCTGCTGCAGAGGGGCCACATGGCAGCTCTGCAGGTGAAGAGTGAGCTCCTCAGCCTTTGACAGCACACAGTGCTCGCAGAATTCATCACAACTACTCGGGTCTTTGGCCCCGGGTGCTCCACAGCACATTGTTCTGCTGGGTAGAAGTACTGAGATGGATCCTTTTCTGTCCTGTGCTGGGTGAGTGAACTCTGGCTCAGGCAGCCTCAGATGGCCATGGCCACTGCTGTGACACACGGGGTGATCTTTCTGGATATCCTGGGCAGCAGGGATAGCACAAAGCACTGGACACCTGAGGGAGGCAGGGTGGAAAGGAAAGTAGCCATTAAAGGACGCTTCTTGGTACTGTAGCCTTTACTGGAAGAAGGGGGGCAGGTCAACCCTCCCACAGCCTCTGGCAGTATGTGGGAGCCCTGTTTGTCAGCTGCCGGGGACTCCTGCAGGGATAAAAGCCTGCAGCCCTGCCTGCTGCTGAGCAGTGCTGTGCTGGGAGTCTGTCCTGTGCTGGGGCTCTGTCCTGTGCTGGAGCTCTGCCCTGTGCTGGGGCTCTGTCCTGTGCTGGGAGCTCTGCCCTGTGCTGGGAGCCCTGCCCTGTGCTGGGATGGAGCTCTGCCCTGTGCTGGGAGCTCTGCCCTGTGCTGGGAGCCCTGCCCTGTGCTGGGATGGAGCTCTGCCCTGTGCTGGGAGCTCTGCCCTGTGCTGGGAGCCCTGCCCTGTGCTGGGATGGAGCTCTGCCCTGTGCTGGGAGCTCTGCCCTGTGCTGGGAGCCCTGCCCTGTGCTGGGATGGAGCTCTGCCCTGTGCTGGGAGCTCTGCCCTGTGCTGGGAGCCCTGCCCTGTGCTGGGATGGAGCTCTGCCCTGTGCTGGGAGCTCTGCCCTGTGCTGGGAGCCCTGCCCTGTGCTGGGATGGAGCTCTGCCCTGTGCTGGGAGCTCTGCCCTGTGCTGGGAGCCCTGCCCTGTGCTGGGATGGAGCTCTGCCCTGTGCTGGGAGCTCTGCCCTGTGCTGGGAGCCCTGCCCTGTGCTGGGATGGAGCTCTGCCCTGTGCTGGGAGCTCTGCCCTGTGCTGGGAGCCCTGCCCTGTGCTGGGATGGAGCTCTGCCCTGTGCTGGGAGCTCTGCCCTGTGCTGGGAGCCCTGCCCTGTGCTGGGATGGAGCTCTGCCCTGTGCTGGGGGCTCTGTCCTGTGCTGGGGGCTCTGTCCTGTGCTGGGAGCTCTGCCCTGTGCTGGGATGGAGCTCTGCCCTGTGCTGGGGCTCTGTCCTGTGCTGGAGCTCTGTCCTGTGCTGGGGGCTCTGCCCTGTGCTGGGAGCTCTGTCCTGTGCTGGGAGCTCTGTCCTGTGCTGGGAGCCCTGACCTGTGCTGGGAGCCCTGCCCTGTGCTGGGGGCTCTGCCCTGTGCTGGGGGCTCTGCTCTGTCATGTGCAGCACAGAATTTCTCCTCATGTTCCTCAATGTACCAGTAAAGGCTACTTTTCAGATATTTTCAGATATTGACATGGCTTCTGAGGATATTTTAGCATCTTCTCTGTTTGCTCTCTATCCCTGTCATTCCAGGCATGAGTCTCCTAAGCACCAGTTTTTTTCATCCCTTCAGGGTGTTAGAGACATTTTAACTGAGAGCAGCCCTCCCTTGCAATTTAATCCTGCAATCCCCACAGTGAGTGTCTCAGGCTGACGCAGTGCTGTACAAAGAGCCATTCCCACCCACCTCAGCAGAGATTCCCACTGCTCCTGCTCAGGGTTGCCACTCCAGCAATCCAGACACCAGCTCCTAATCACAAAGCACCAGAGTAGCCTTGCCATGTCCTTTTCTCTGAAGAGATCTGAGAGACGATAATGTAAAAACCAAGCTGAGTTTTCAATTGTATGACTGCTTCTTTTAGATAAGGAAAAGCATTTATTTATAATCTTACTTTTCCAAGTTTTATATATAACCTTTGTTTTGGTAACATTTCTAATAGTTTGCTTTAAACTTTGTAGCATTTTGCTGTTGTGGGTAGACTGTGGACATTGTTAATGCTTAATGAGTAGTAACTTTCCTACCAGAGGTGGGATTCTGCAACTTAAATTTTATTGTTTTGAATTGGCCCCATATACTGGCTTGAAATTATGGTAGTCAGTCATTTTCATCTCTTTTCAGACAGAAATTATTCCTCTAGTGGATCTTCTGGGCATTGCAATTTATCAGTTTTTTATTCACTGAAAAAAAGTCCCGATCAGTGTAAGCAAATATATAAAAAAATTTGGAATTTTGAGATACAGCTTGAGATTTGATCACACATATTTTCATAGGACTGCTAATATTTATTTTAAATTATGGAAGTGTAGCATTTTAAAGCAAAAATGTACATGAGTAAAATTCAATAGCTGAGACAAACAGAGACTGTCAGAAGAACTTTGACAAAAATATTCCTAAATCTACAAGCTGTGTGAGACTTACTAGCTCTATGCAAAGCCACAAATCATTCATGTTGTTGATATAAATCACATTGTTGATAGGAATGGGTAGTAATTTCACTGCTTGTGTCAGTAATGAAATTGGCCCAGCTTCATTTACATATTCACAACGTGCCTAGATGTAGATAAATAATCACACAAGTGTTATGCAAGCATATATGATACACAGACCCTTTTTATTTTGTGTGCAGTTATGTTATTTACTTATTTTATATAAAGGAAATTGCTCTCATTTCAGGTTCAGAAAAAATGAACCAGTTCTTTAATTGTCTAGAAGCACTCACTGTTCTGTCACATGGGATGAATTTCACCTTGCTGAAACTGAGCTGTCTGAAAATTTAACATCCAGTCTAGGGGTGTCTGGGCTGTGTCTGGAGAGGATGGAGAGACACAAAGACATCCAGGTTCCTTTTGATCCCAGCATCTCTACTGTAGGGTGGCATCATGGATTTGTACTTTGCAGAATAAGCCTCGATTCAAGTTATACACTGAACTGTCAGTCATTACAGTTTGGTAAAGTGAAACTTTGGAGTTATCCTCACTTCTGGCAAACCATCAGCCATCTTCTCCCAGCTGAGACCATAATGAAGCTTCTCACACATGCACATACCCATACACACATACATAGCAAAATGTAGCAGGAAAAATCATATCCTATTCTTCTAGTGGGGCTGTGTTAATAGAAATAACAAAAAAATCAGTAAAGCCTCCAAAAGTAGGGAAAAAATATTTAGAAAAAACCCTGTTTTACATGTAACTACATTCACTCTAGGAGCAGGCCTGCAGTTCCAAGTTTTAAGTGCACAACTAATATCTGCCATCTCTAAGTAAGAAGCTAGCTAAAAAAAATGAGTCTGTTTTCCAAAGAGACAATACACAATACAGTTTATTTTGTCTCTCTGAACCTGGATAGGGTTGACTGATCAAATGACCAAAAAAAATCAGTACTGAAATGAGGCGGTTTTATTGTTGTTATTATAGGGGGCTTAATTTTTCTTTTTTTTTTTTTCTTTTTTTTTTTTTTTCCCATGCTATCTTTAACAGATCAGGGAGATAAGTACACTTTGGTGACCTGAAAAACCAGAGCTGGAGGAGATCTTTAAGAAGAACTTCTAGAAAGCTGAGGGGCAGTGCTGCATTTCCAATTCTAGAGTAATTAGGTGGAAATTCTGCTTCTCCATCAACTGACTTTCAAACAAGGTAAAGAGAACAAAATCCTATTGCGGATGGGATCTGAGCTCATCTGAGCTGGGAGCTTCAGCTGTTCCCAAACAAGATGAAATGGCTGAGATAGCATTTATGACCTGTAATTTGTAAGTTATTTCTAGCTGATTTACAGACATGCTAACCTGTGCAGAAATAGAGGGATGTAAGAATGATGCTTGAGTAGGTTCGGATAAAGAAGTCCCAAAACTCAAGAAGTTGCCACATTTAAACTGATTTTCAACAAGTCCTTTCTATAATTTCTGAGGTTTTTGAGTTGTGAACAGAAAACTTTCACTGACATTTGCTATGGTCAAATGATCACAGCCTACTTAACACTTTGAATTAAGGAGGTGCATCATACAGCTGAACTCTAAGACACTTAATGGTCATCAGCTGGAACAAGTTATTTTTTCTAGAAATCATGCTCAGAAAAGACTTAGACTTTAAGAGTTGAGCTCAATTAGAAGTGTGTCCTCCTGTAACCAGAGGCACACCCAAGCTACAGCCCAGCTCTGCTCTGGGGTGAAACCACAGTGCGATGCCTGCAATTTCCTCTCTCAGTTCTCTTCTCTCCCTCTCTCACAGTGCTTTAGTTTTTATAGGAAGTACATCAGGTATGTGGGCTGAAAGGAAGTTGTTGATCCTTCCAGTTAGGTTGTTGTTCTGGACAACCACACGCCTGGCAGCTTGCCTTGCTTGCTCCAGATAAAAATTGGGGAAGTTGCAGACCACTCCTTTTCTCAGTACTGAGCAATTCATGTTTCTGTTATCCATGTCTTTCCCTCCTTGTCACTATCTTGCATGTTGGGAAAAATATTTGAAAGTATTGTCTACCTTGCTTATGGGACAAACATAGAGCCCTTATAAGTGTAAAGCAATTACTGACAGCATGAAGGAGGCACTGCTTATTTAGTTTTTCCTGGCTCCTGAAGAGTCTAGTATTCTTGGAGTTGCTATGGTCTCAATGTTTCCTTAATACAAACCATAGAAGTAATTCAGTAAAGAGCCCCTTTTCCCATCAGTTATTTTATTACAGAACAGTAAAGGTGACAAGAAAAAAATATGAAGAGAAGCAGTAAAGCTGAAACAGGCTATAAATTACAGTGGGTGTATATTCTGTTCTTCTACACAATCCTATGGCTGGAAGGGATTTCATAGGATCATTTAATCCATCCTTCTGTCCTGACAGGATGAATTGTACGCCATGTCGTACATGGCAAGAGCTTGTCTAATTTTCCTTTAAACATTTTAGTGATGGGGAATCTGTGACACCTCCATTCAGTCTATTTTTGTGTCACTACCCTTAAAATTCTAAAGTTTTCCAGGCATCTGAGCTGGCCCTTCTATATTGTAGCATAATCTCCCTTTTTCTTAACTTATTCACCAGCCACTTGGACAAATTTTGTAGCAGAAGACCCTTGCATATTTGAAGGCTGTTAATCTTACATTTTGTGGAAAGCTTCTTGCCAAGATTCTTTCAATCACCCATGTTCCCTAGAGCCTCCTCTACACACCCATTTGGTCAACATCTTTCCTGAACTGCAACACACAGATTTTCTGTTGGAATAGAAAAAAATACATATTATGAATTATAGCCCTCTATGATCCATTTACACTATCCTGTCATCAATTTTTAAATAGTACAATGAACTCTTTATAGAAATTTTTATAAATACTTCTTTTATATCACTCTGGCACTTTCTGATAGTCAATAATCACAGTTAAAACATATTTTCCAGCTTCAGTTCTAAACATTCTGCATAGACTGTATTTATACTTTTCTAACCTCATGGTTGTAGTATTTGATGTTATATGAAGTTATATTTTAAATATCTCTTGTATTTTCTTTTTTTCAAGGTGGTCTTGACACTTGTGAAATTTAAAAATAAGACTGTTCAAAACACTTAGTAATTCCCTAGTGGGACTGTTCTTAAACTGTCAATGTGGGTGGATGAGCTTGGTGGATGGGTGGTTTTCAGTGCCTAATTGCCCTGAATCTATGAAATGCAGTTCATTGCATCATCAGCATATGCCATTGTCTCAATGACCATTATTTTGTTTTCTTGAGAAAAATAGGTTTTACTTTATGGTGGACTTTAATGTACTTATTTAAACTGTCTTAAACAAAGAAAGGAAAAGGAACCAAGTGCATGTCTAACATAGCAGTTCCTCTGGAATTAGTATGCAGAGAATATGAAAGGAAAACAGCTAATCTTGTTTGCAACAAGACGAATGCTTTACATCAAAAATGAAACACTATAATTTCTGCAGACCTTTTACTTCACAAACAATACAGGTTTTTCTACATCAGGAATTTTGCTGGAGAAGAGGAAAAATGAAATAACATAAAAAGAAGGCAGAAAGTTTAAAGGAGCATATGATGGCTGCTATAGAGCCTGGCAAAATCTGCTACACAGCAGGTCTCCCTGTGTCTGCTATGCCATACTCTGTCAAAAGCAGCTCCCAAGTGTGGTGAAGGAAATGTTAACATTCCTAATCTTGGATGCATTCAATGGTGTCATCTCAGTTTCATCAAAAACCTGCAATAAAATACATCCAGAACATTTTCTCTCATGAAAGCTTAGTGAAACACAGATGTTGCTGCTCCGTATTTTCCCAGAGAGCCTCACTGACTCCTTTCAGAGAGAATCTGGGCTTCCCATTACCCCATCATTGCCTCTAACAGCAGCCTGCCATTTCCATCAACATTTTGCTCTGCAGAATTGCTGTTATTGTGCAACACTGTGCTTTTCAGCACATTAAACTGGTTAGAACTGAGGCAGTAGAAACGTATCATTGCTATTGCTGGGGAAGAAAGCAGATGCTGTTCATATGCATACTAAGAAATGAGAAGAAAAAAACCCCAACTGAAGACTGTTTTGAAACCTCCTTAGAGAAATGCGAAAAAAAGCACAGTCCAAAAGGCAAAGAAATTACACTAATCAATATTCACCTTAAGCCTGTGAAAGAATGATTGTGATCCATGCTGACATTATCAAAACCTTTCTTTCTTGTTCATGGACTTTTCAGTAACAGGCTTATTTTTTCTCTCTCTTGAGACTGGAACAGCCAATTAAGATTTTTAAACATCTATGTATTTTTTCAGTAATCTGCAGAATGAATATAAATCATCTTACAGTAACTTACAGTGCTGCTTCATGAAAGTCAGTATTTTTATCTATTTTCTTCTATGACATCTTGCATTTTTCCTTAAAATCTGATTTTTAAAAATCTCTACTGATTATTTTTTTCTTAGTTTTAGTAGTTTTCTCCCTCAAAATATTTTGCATACGAATATTAGTTAACAGGCACATGCATGCACATAAATTTTGTGTACCTAAGCAAGGCCTCGTTAATGAGACTACTTATTAATTTAGAAGAACAATCACTTCTTAGACATGGAGTTTTGAAAATTACACTTTGTAACTTGAAAAACCTTTTTCCATTTGTAACTCAGCTGTCTGAGTCACATTCCATGACCTAACACTTAAATGGCAGGGTACATTAAGATGTATTCATGTATTTGAATAACTTAACAGGGAATTTTAAATCTGCACACTGTGGCTGCCAGCACCAAGTGAGAATCTCATGGCTATCATGGTGACCAGTGAACTCTCAGGGTAGACATTTCTTCTGACAAAAGAAATAAATCTGTCCTATCAAAGGAAAGAACTGTGTTCAGGAAGCTAAGCAGCAGACTTGCTCAGACCTGTTAAAACTGGTGGTCATTCTGTTTGAGGTGTTTAGAATTGGAAATTCCAAATCTATAATGATAAAGTGTATCATGCTGGACTTGGCAGCTTGAGGAAGAGAGGGCTGCTGCCACTCTCTGTCCCCAGATCCAGCTGATAATGAGGCTGAAAAATTATTGCCAGCAGGCACAGGGCACATACAGAGATGTCTGGCAGTGTAGGTCATTGACAGGCACCCAGGGCGTTCCCAAAGCACAGGCAGCACCACCAGCCCTGTCCTGCTCCCCTGTCTGGCTGCAGGGCAGCAGACCATCCATGGGAGTCCAGGAGCATGAGGTGGATCCATCCAGCAGTGAGGCTGCCCAGTCTCCCAGCTGAGGGCACCTGCACATGTGAGCTCCCAAGGATGCAGCCCCAGATCTGTGGCACCACAGATTCACAGGCAGGCAGGCAGACAGGGACACACACAGAGGGGGAAAAGTCCCTTGCTGGGAAGCACTCTTGATTTTGATAAGACAAGAAGCAGATTGTGATGATCAAGTGCAAGACAGGGACAGACAACTGCACTGGCCAGGCCTTGTTTATGTGTTAATGGACCCTTTTGCTCCCTTCTTCCCTCTCAATCTACTCAAATCCTTTCCTTTTTCTCATCTTTGAGTCCTCCCTTAAGAATCCCATAGAAATCCCATGCAATCCTAAAACGTTCTTCCCCTGCATCCCATGATGTGTCCCACCCCTAGACAGGAACCATCCTTAGTCCAAAGGATGACTCAGAGAGTTGCCCCCAGTGACTCATGGTGACAATTTTCACACCTGGACACTGGGACTGAGGTTCTGCTGAACAAGGCCCAGACAGGATTCCCTTCCCTCTGAGTCTTGAATTGGGATTTCCCCCTGCCTGATGTCCTTCAGTGCTCCTCTGGGTTTATGGCTGCAGGAAGTGGTTTATGGTTTATGGCTGTGGCCTTGGAACTGGCTGCACAGGGTGTTATTTGGGGTATCTCTGCTCCATTGTCTCTCTGGGCCCTTTTGTGGGTATGCAGGAGAGCTTTTATCAGATAACCTAACACGTTCATTTTGTCTTGTAACTAACTACAGGGACCAAAAATTCAGTAAGACTGAGAAAATCTCAGCTGTAAGAGAATAAAAGAGATCTTAAGCTTCTGCCTTCTGAGATATCCCATGTGCTTTTTAAAAGGAATATATGATAGCTAGGGCCATTCTACTACAGATATTATTTGCATGTTAGGCTGCTTTATCTCCCATCTTTCAAAACGCACTTCCACCACTACAGAAAATATATTTTTCTGTATTTCTTTGAAGAAGTTCAGGATGATAACATCTCTTGATTAAATTTTGGTAGATCACAGATATTTTCACCAAAATTACATCAGTTATCATCTTGTCTACATTTGTTAGTTTTGGGGGCGGGTTACTGAAATGTGATGATGGTGTGTCAATGGGTGCATTTTGATTCCTAAGCACTTTATAAAAGTAATGTTTCTGCATGTAAGTTTACAGTGTCACCTATACTTCCTCCACTATACCTTGACCAGCACATTTAACCTGTAAACAATGTGAAGCAGAAAATAGTCAACGATTCCTTATGTAATTACAAAGCGATGTCATTAGCTTAGCAAATTCAGGCTAAGACAGGCTCTAGATTGCTATACATTCATGCAACTTCACTGATATTTCTACAGGCTGGAGAAGCAGCTTGAGCAGAACCTGGCCCATGGCATGACTGACATTTCCCACAGCCATGGTGCCACTTGGCCCACGCCTGTCCCCAGTGGTATTTCAGCAGACCTTCGGAGCACCAAACTCACTCCACAGCTTCCTTGCACAGCTGTGGTGTGAGAGAACTCAGTAAAAACCTCCTTCATGTTTGAAGAGCTTAACAGAGTTTCCTAAGTGGCAAATGTGTTAGAAGTGGATCTGAGATACCTACCCTGGACTGCAAAGTGGTGTTAAAAGCAACGGGTAAGAAATGCTCTTAAGCACCTGAAAAAAAATGGCCTTTTCTACTTTGCCCCAGACCATGAACAATTCTTGTTCAACATTGTGTCCAGTGGGTGAGCAAGTGCTTCATAGGGTACAAAAGCTGTAAGTCATGATATGTTTACCTGCATAACATGCTGAAAAGTGTTCCCAGCTGCAGTGCTTGAACTTTTAACTGAATTCCTCTAGCACAACTGAAGGTGCAGTTTGAAAACTAAGGCTTGAGTTGAACTGCAAGATAAGGGATAACTTGAAGAGATTATAGGGATTATACTATCGAAGTAACTGTCCTAAATTTTCTCAACAGGTATGTATGAGAGAGAACTTTTGCAATAGGTTGTGACTAGTACCCAGAACAATCCTTCCTTTTCTTCTAACACAAATAACCTCAACTAATTCTCTGCAAAATATAGTCATAGCTATTTTCTGTTGACAGCAATCCTAACCTTGCTCCTGTTGAAAATGAGATGGGAAAAAGCAGACAGAATGTAATGGAATTGCTGGAGCTGGAAGCTAGACATAATATCAAGGCTAGTAGTGGAGAACATACAGTAGGATTTTCAACTATTGTTGAACAATTCCAATTGAAAATTCAGATTTTCAATTATTATTGATAAGGAACTCGATCTTAACTCTTGTCTTCAAAGGAAATACCTGTAACAAGCTGGCATTTTCCAACATGGTGAAAGGCAGGAATTTAAGGAGCAGACCTGAGGGAAGCATGCTGCCTAGTGAGTTACCAACACCTACACACTGCAGCATTTTGATTTTTTTATAAACTTCTCACCCAGATACTATCCAGCCCCATCTGTGCTCAGCTTGAGAGCTCTGCTGCAGCCAGAGCTCAAAGCTTCAGGCCAAATTGGAGATGCATGAACTGATCAAAATTTCCTCTAATCCTACCTCAAGAATAAGTGACTGAAATGAATCCCATCACTCTATACATTTGCAGCACTGCCCCTGGCACATTCGAGTTGATTGGCTTATTGCCATAATGCTTTCAGAAATGTACTGCACTATAAATGCATGAGTTCTTCACAGCAGTGCATTACAATCAAAATTCCTACACATCTACACCTGCTATTATTTAAATTGCTCACTGCAACTTCATTGAACATGGCACTTTATTACAATGGATGCTAAGCAAGAAAATCAAATAGAAGAGGACAAAGGGATAAAATTGCAAGAAAATAAGAGCATGTAATCAAAGGAAAAAAATATATAATGCTCTGGGATCTCCACTCTTATCCTGACAATATTAAATCATTCTCTTCTTGTCATAGGGGAGAATTTGAATGACTAAGAAGTCTAAATGCAAGTTTGCAATGCTGAAATAGACACTAAGGGGTGAAAGAAATCATGAGTACTTAAAAATCATCATCGAGCCTCCCTGCAAAATTAGCATAACTAGGATTTCATTCCAAGTGACTAAAAGTGTCCAAAAAGAATTCCAAATAAGATTAATACTTCTTTTATTTTTAAACTCCCGATTTGGAGCACTATGTAAATCCTACCCTGCCTCTAGAGAGGGAGAAACTATACAAAAATATGATGTATATCAACTGTATTTTTCAGGGCTACACAGTCCAATGTCTCCACAGGGCCCATTCAGCAAGCCAGCTGCATGAAGTCTTCTCTTTCTATAAGGCAGTACAGGCTTGTGGATCAACTGGGGTTTTTGGTGTTTTTTTCCTAATATGTGGGCCCCTAGTGGCTACCTTTCTTTAGATGCAGCTTCTCAGTCAGAAGAGTTAAATCCTCTGAGACTATGTAATTCTATCAATATTAAAGCTTCAGGAATTACATACTTTTTATAGCAATTTTATTTGAAAGGAAATCTATTCATTTTTTATAGCCAAATATCCTTCTTAAAGGCACTGAAATAAGATGCATTTTTTTTCAAATTGCTTGTGTCAATTTGTTTTTAATTTTACATTTTGCTTTGATAAGCATCAGTATAAAGTAGCAAGATGTAGGTTTGGTTAACAGACAGCATTCTTCTCCTCCTCCTCTAACTGAGCTCCTCTGCAAATTGTGTAAAAAAAATTCTGTGCTTGATTTACAATCAAAACAAAGAAAAATTTGAAATTCTCCGTGGAACAGAATTTCTGGATTTTAAACAGCTTTACCATTGGACTTTTCTTTCACTAATGGCAGGTGAAATATTTGGATACACTTGGGAAATATTTTCCTTTGGATATTCTCTCCAACATATTACTCTCAGCCAATATATTACCTTAATTTGGCCTCTCCCAGGCACAAAATCACAGAGTAAGAGAAATTGTTTAGTTTAAAATCTGTGGTGATAAGGTTTTCCATGGCACATTAACACAAACAATATTAACCACCTTTATACTGACTCTTCAAAGTCCATCTGACTGTATTCTTTTCTATTTAACTACCCAGTTTATTTCTAAAAACAACAACAAAAAATTGTTAGTGAAATCTAAATTCTATACATATCTAACTTCAGTGCAGTTTTTACACTAACTAGCAGAGAACTGCATGATTGTGTAATAATCTGATGTGTGCCTCTTCCTTTCCTACTTTCACCCCCCTTGTTTATGAATCCATCCATGTTCTCAGATACATAATGGGAACACATCATTCTGTGACATCTGTCCCTGTTACACTGCTGTGCCATTTTTGCTGCTGACTGTTCTTGAAGACTCAAAGGCCAGAGTCACTTTGTGCCCACGTTATAAATCTTGGGCTGAAAGGACTAAAGCTCAAGATTTTTTGCATTAAGAGAAACAATTTGCCCCTATCTGGATATCAAATGCCAATATGTCAGCAGAATATGTCAGACTCCTTCTCAATTACTAAATATAAATTCTTTCTATACCATATACAAATGTTCTATATCTCAGTCCTTTCCAAGTCTTTTTCTATAGGCAGTAGTCTCGTTATTCATAGCTTAAATTGCAGGCATTTATGTCTCAGTAATGCTCAAGTAATCAACTTGAAGACTGAAATACTTCTCAGTTTTAGTACAAGCCTCTCTCCAGGAGCTGAAATTATGCTGATGCTATATTGCCAAAAAAAAAAAAAAAAAAAAAAAAAAAAAAAAAAAAAGTGACAAGTTGCTTTGTTGTCTTTGTATTTGGTAAAATTTTTGCTATATTTATTTACCCCCAGCCCTGCCCCCCATTTCTAAAGCACTCATGGACTGATCAAATACTTGACATCTGAATTGTTTAAACTTTACCATGAAAAAAAGTGATATTAATACTTGAACAAATACTATCTGTGACTTGGCAATAAAAAGAGGCTATAACTGAGATATATGAATTGCTAAACATAATTTGAATTATGCATACAAACTTAATGGATAAGCCTATCAACAGATCATCTCCTTTATGTCATTTGATGCATATTAACTTTATGCACTACTGCTTCAGCTGCTACTTCATTAAAATGTTTTCTGATGTTTAAGGTATATTAATTCACAACTAAAATTAAGTTCTTACAAGCTCATATTCTTTTCCCCTCAGCATTGTAACTTGTGTAAAATTTATTTCCTTCAAAGTTAAATGCAAGAAGATAATGACTATAGTACTGTAACTTTTGTGATTATGTAGGTATATTGGTTTTTTTCTTCAAAGTTTTTTAATTTAAAAATTAAAAATGGAAAAAATTCCATTTTTAGGTTCTGTTCCGAATATTATTTCTAAAAAATGTGTGGTAATGTTAGAATTAGAATCCAACAGAATTGACCTGAGTCAGGGAACATAATTATTTCACTCGGATCTCCTTTATTTTTTAGGCCTGAAGG
>VZTT01016472.1:28149-45105 GCA_013400855.1 Buphagus erythrorhynchus | reverse complement strand
ATATGTGGATTTCATGTATATATATATATATATATATATGTAGATATATATATATGTATAAACCCTATTCAAACAAAATCCACCCCCAATCCATCCTCAGACTAGTTTAAAACATCCACGGTTTTTGAAGTGATATTTCAAGAAACAAGTAATTTTGCTTTGCACCTAAAAATCTCTTATTTCTCTCAATATGGTATTGGATGTGCAATTCTGTTTTCAAAAAAAGGCTTTATCTCAGTGCTTCTCTGCCTTTACACAGCATGAGTAGCCATCCTTAGCAGCATCACTTGGACTGGGAGTTTACTTTTGAAAGGGGTTTTCCAGTCACTCCCATTGACCATGCCTTGGCTCACACCATGGAAAGGTCTTGAGGAGCAGGAGTGGGTTTCCTTCAGTGGAAACCAAGCAGGGGGTGAGCTCAGCTGCTTGTGGGCATGCAGTTCATGGGACTAGGCAAGAGCTAGTTCAAAGTAAAATATCTTTTAGGCCTACAATGTGAATAGTAGGTCTTCAGTACACTCCTCTGTTGCTTCACTCCTATGTAGGCTTGATCTTTGACCCTGCTGTGTCCTAGCTTCTGCCACACACTGATTTTGATGCAGTTCTGGAGGCTGGATTCTCTCCTGACACTGGTGAGGAAAACCAAACAGAACCAAACCTGCTGTTTGTTGATTAGATTAATGCTTTACTAAATCTGTTTTGGAAAAGCCAACATGCCATGTACTCATTGGTGATAGAGACTATTTCCCTCTCTTGGCTCTGATTTTAAGGCTATGCCAAGGAAAAGGAAAATGACAGTTCCTTTGATATTTGGTATGCTTGTTTCATGAGAAAGGGAAGGCAGTCTTTGGCCCTGTATTGTGTTTACATGGCCAGATTTGGTAATGGGGGAGCTACAGGGGTGGCTTCTGTGAGAAGCTGCTGGAAGCTTTCTCCATGTCCAGCAGAGCCAATGCCAGCCAGCTCTAGTATGGACCCACTGCTGGCCAGGGCTGAGTCCATCAGGAATGGTGGGAACACCTCTGTGGTAACATATTTAAGAAAAAGAAAAATAGTTATTTTGCAGATATAATTGTGGGGAGAGAAGAAAAGAGTGAGAACATGTGAGAGGAACAACTGTGGAGGCACCAAGGTCAGGGGAGAAGGAGGGGCAGGAGGTGCTCCAGGTGCTAGAACTTGTGGGAAGATGGTTTGAAGAAATAGTGCAGAAGGCAATTTTCCTCAATGAATTACAGCTGTACTGATTGCAGAGAAGTGGAAACAGCCCTGCCTGCTCAATGAGGATAGAGGTTAAAAGAGTGGGCTAAGATAGCTGAGAGTGAGTTATAGTTGTAGATGAAGCTAGAGCTTGAGATCCAGAGTCTGCTACACTTTGGGATGGAGTCTGCTGCCTGTGCTGTGAGGAGGGAAGGGATAGATAAGGTAAGAAGATGCTGTGTGAGGGACAGACAGGGTTAGGTGGCTGGGTAAGGGACAGGTTGGGGTTAGCTGGTCATGCAGAAGGAAACCTGCAGAGAGGAGAGAAGGAGTCAGAGCTGTGCAGAGCTGCCTGTGAGAAAAGCAGTCAGTGCTGTGTGAAGCAACTAATGAGGAAAGGAGTCAGTGCTGTGTGGACCTGCCTGTGAGGAAAGGAGTCCATGGAGAGAAGGCATGAAAAGTTTTTAATAAAGGACTGATAATGGCATCAGTCCAGTCCATCTTGACATAAATTCTACAAGAACTGAGATTCCCCTGCATCCCAAGGTGCAGCCCATGGAGGGCACAGGGATGCAGAGATCCACCCACAGCCCACGTAGGAGACCCAGGCTGGAGCAGGGGGATGCCTGAGGGGAAACTGTGAACTCATTGGAGTCCCATGCTGGAACAGGCTCCTGGCAGGTTTCCTAATAGGATTTGTGACCCTGTGGGGGACCCATGCAGGAGCAGCCTGTCCTTGGAGGACTGACCCACATTGCAGCAGTCTATGGAGAACTGTTTCCTGTGAGATGGACTCACATTGGAGAAGGTCATGGAGAGCTGTCTCTCGTGGAGGGGTCCCCAGGCTGATCAGGGAAAGGACTCCTCCCTTTGAGCAGTGGTAGGAACAACAGTGATGAACTGACCATAACCCCCATTCCCATCTCCCAGCACTGCTGGGGAAGGAGTTAGAGCTGGGAAGGAGGGAAGGGTAGGGGCTTTTATGGTCTTATTTTACTTCTTATTATCCTGCTCTGATTTTGTTAGTAACACATTCAATTAATATCTCTAATTCTGACCTGTTTTTACCCATGATGGTATTTGATGAATAATTTCTCCTGGTCCTTATCTCAACTCATGAACCCTTCTTTATATTTTCTCTGCTCTGTCCAGCAGTGGAAGGGAGTGATTGAGAGGCTTTGGTGTGTGACTGAAATCTAGCCAGGATCAACCTGCTACAGCCCCTCTCTTTTCCTATTGCCTTCTCAGAGTGTGTGCACAGAGCACTCCTTGCAGTTGATATCTTCTATAATCCCCATAACATTATGGTCCATCTGGCTTAGTGCTCAGGCTGGGCCAAAGCACTTGTGAATCTTCTCCTTTGTTATGGGTATGATTTGTTATCTCCTTAGCGTGATGGATGGGAGCTGATGCTTCCAACTGAAAGACTTACATGTCTGGGGAAACACAGCTACAACATCTACATAATGAGATGACATCTATGCTTGCATGATTTCCATAAGAAATTAGAAGAGAGGACTATTAGCTACAGAAAATACATAAATAAGGTATATATAATCTGGAAATCTGAGATAACTCGGGGAGAGGAGGGAAGGGAATGCAGTCTTCTGTAGTTGAGCACCAGCAGTTCTGGGGGTTACAGGGCAGGTGCAGATGTGGACCTGAGCAATGGTCACCTACAGGTCACCCCCTATGGGTCAGAGTGTCCTGGTCATAGCAGTTCTCTCCCTAGGAAGTCACTGAAAGTCACAGAGGCTCCCAAATAAACAGAAAGTGACTTTTCTGTGACATATTGATGCTAAAGATGCTCGGAGAAGTAAAAAAAAAAAAACAAACACCTACCCAAATGCAAAGCCTTTTGAAAACTGTTTTGTTTTGATAGTTATGTATAAAGCCAGCAGTTCCTGTACTGCATATGTATATTGCATTCTCCTATAATATTGGGTATATTCCAGTAAGTGAAAGAAGATGCAGCTGCTATCAGAGATACAAAAGATGCGAAGGGCAACTTGTTAAATACAATCACTCTCCTTGGAGGAAATTTGTGGTATTTTTGTCATGTTTTAAACCAATACAGGGTTTCTCCTCCAGCAGTGCAATTTGTCACAAGGGAATTTATTTTTTTTCCAGGCAGTATTTTGTGACTGCTGTTTCCTGTACTTCAGTGGAACACTAAATTTCATGGAAGTCTGCATTTCCCTTCCACTTGAAATATTAGGAAACAGTCTGTATAGTCTTTCAGAAAAATAAGCAAACCAAAGAGCTATTCTTTTTTAGAAAGTGTATTTATTTTAAAATATAGTAATTACCAATTTTGGAATAAAATTTTATGTTTAAATTGCAAAGAATTAGTGTCTGAATTTTCTGTTGTGAAAAAAAATCTCTCGAAATACTCCTTTTTACTCCAATAATGTTAATGCCAATGGTAAGCACAAAAGACATCAAACAAAAAGCAAATCAAACTGCATACCTGAATTAGGAATATTTTAGTTTTAATTCTGTATCCTCAAACGAACAAACCTGACATGAAATATCTGTGTCATGCCTACTTCTAATACAGAGATATACTTAAAATACAGTTCATTAAGTGAGTGTCCTATGGGGTATTGTTTTTAAATTATGTAGAAAACAAAGTTCTGAAATTTCAGTAATTTCAAGATAAGCATATATATATTTTTTATACTCACATTTACTTTTAAAAAGTACAAATATTTAATGCATTTATATAGCAATATTGAATTTATACAAAGTTATACTTTTATATGGCTTTACATTAATATCATGTTTTTGCAGTAAATTTTTATTCCAGATTTAATTTGGATGGTATTACATTTATATAAATATACATTTATACAATGTATAAACAGTAAGTTGCAGGAATAACAAAATTAGCTGAGCTTCTTATTTTGGCCTTTGCAGCCCAGACCATGAGCTGCTGCACTGTGATGGGGAAGTCTGGCCCCTCACAGGAACAGAGCTGCAGCACATCCCCTGCTCCTCTTTTAATTGCTGAGGATATGCCAGCTCTTGTCCTCTTCACTCTCCTTAAGGTCTGAGAACTCTCTTTTAGTGGCAGAGTAAATTTGGCTTTCTTTTCCTTTTGGAGCATCATATATATTTTACCTCTGTGTAACAGGGATGCAGGATGATCACTCTAAGCAAAACTAGGACAGAACTTACCTCCTGCTTTGGGAACCTGAAGCCGTGCACTTCATGCACCTACCTCTGAAAATCTGATTAATGTATTTCTCTGAATAAAGGAGCTCCCTTACACAGCCAGCTGGGTCCCTCAAAAATGTAGAAATGAGCTGAGTTGTACACATGTTTGCTGTTTATCTGAAGGGTGGAATAACATGGCCTTAAAACACAATTTTATTACATAATTCTGGTAAGGTTCTGTCAGATGACACCTGTCTGCAGGTGAGCTGCTGAGGAGCAGGAAGATCCTTTAGTTTGTGTTCAAAGGTTAGAGGAGGAAGTTGAGGGATGCCTTTGAAATCTCTGCCTGAATTTTCCGAGGATTCTTTTTGAGCATCCATTTATTACCCATATCAAAGCCTCTCTGCATGAGACATATTGTGCTCTCATGTCCCAGATCTAACTTCCACTGTCTTGCCCTCTTGCCGGTTTTCTTATGCTAAGACACCACCGTTAAAACACTAATTATCTTCTAATCTGTCTGTAGCCTGAGAAAGTACAGTGATCCTTGCTGCACTCGTAATAAGGAAAGTGAAAATGCTTTAAGAGGGTGGCAGAGGAGAGAACGGATCACTGCTTTTGGGAGGCACAGTTTAAAAAATCTTCTGTGGCAGATGTGAAATGTGAAACTAGTGAAAAACAGGTTTTGTACCCTAGGCAGTGCTTTGAAAACTGAGCAGGTGAAAGAGTGACTAGGACCTTGCTAAAATACTGGAACAGGGAGCAAGAAGCAGGAGGATTTGCAGTATCAACTTTTGACTGTATTTGAAGGTCCTGTAAGATCAATTTGGAGGTAAACAAACATATCCTAAACCATGAATTTTACTGAGGACTGACAAGAAATGCTCATTAGCATATGCTAATGAAAATGTCACAGATGAGAACAAACCCAGAAATAGTATATGGTATTTAAAAAAAAAATTATTCACTCACCATCTCATCTGATCTCCTGTTCATTTTTCTTTATATTTTTGGATGGCTTACCACAGCAATAAATAGGAATTCTGTATGCTCAGAAGTATAAAAAAACCCCACTCTTTGTCTTCTCAGTCTTAAGAATATATTTTATTAAATACAGTAGTATTCAGGTCCTATTGTTTGTCAAGAATCATTAAAGTATTTGACTCCTCACAGGCAATTGTCTAGATTTTATGCTCATTACTTGCTTTGATCTATTTTGTAAGGTAGGCAGGAACATTTTTGCTTTGTATTAGCTTCCTAAAGATTCAATTTTTTTCATTTGATTAATTAGTCTCATAATTTTTTATAGACTTTCTAAGGAAGAGTTATTGTAGATTATAACAAGTTATTTTATTGTTTTATATTACTGTCTTCCTTATCAATTATTTAGGATATGTCATAACTTTATTACTTTACCTCAAAGCCATCCTGCTTATACTAATAAACTCTCCTTCCTCTGAGATAAGGCTGTTCCATATCTACTTTTTAAGTCTAAAATTTCTATTAAAAAAAAAATCAGAATTTGCACATAGCTGGAAAATTTTGAGAACTCAGAAAGCAATCATTTCAGAAGAGTGTGAAATGTCAAAAACTATCAGAAACCTGAAAACAGTTTATCATTTAGAAGGAAAGCAGCCAGCCCAACCTACAAGGCAATCACTTTGCTGGCTGCTAAATTTACCAGACAAAAATGAGAAAAGCACTTTGGGAAAATCAGTGTCAGAATACAAAGCCATACATTCAATGACACCTGCAGGGAACACTAATAAAAGAGATGATAGTGGGGCAGAGACAATCTGAGTTTGAGAAATTGAAACATTTGACATGATTGTCACTTTGCAAAATAATTTATTCCATTCTAATAACTCTTTTAAATAAAAACCATATATAAAAAACTTACTATAATTAAGTGACTTAAAAACCTAATTTAATCAATTCTAGTCATGATCCTGGAGATCAACACTAAGTCTAAAAATTTTGGAGCACATTTCAAGAAATATTATGGTAAACAAGGAATATAAATTAAACCAATCTTGTCAGAACAAACTTAATTCTTTTTCGGTAACAAGAGAATTGTAAAGAAAACATTTCTTCTATCATGTAATTGAACTCTTTTTTTTTACTGAATATCGCATTATTATTTAGGACTGTGTTATTTTTATAGACTGTAATGCATAAAAACTTTTATTACCATTATTATGTAAATTTAATGAGTTAGTTTCCATTTTTAGCAACTCTCTAACTTTTCTGTTTTATGGGTCCACTATACTTCATTGAATCACTGCCACATACCTAATCTTCCAGAGAAAAATGTAAACAGTCTGCATGGTATATATCATTATCATAACCAGACTTCTCTTTGCCAGTTGACCTGATATGCAGGCTTCTTACAGATTCCTTGGTATCTATTTTCATACAGTAAATTAAAAAAAAAAAAAAAGGAAGATGGGGAAAGATATCAGCAATGTATGTTTATTGTAGATAGAAAAAATGATAAATTATAGCCTACTAAGTCCAGAAAGATTTCTGTGTAGGGATATGTAAATTAACGATAAAGATAGGAAACAATAAGGATATCTTATAATAAGGAGAAGTGCTGCCTTGCTGGCCCTGTACCTATTTAATTTAATGTTCAGTCATTTCCTTATGCACATCCTAGGGCATTTCAAACCTCTTGGTGGCTGACAAGGGGTCACACTTTGTGATTCAGAGTGGCCCAGCTGCCAGCTTTGTGAAGCTGCATCCTTTAGCCTCTCCTTATTTCAGCTTTCAAGAGATACAAAGGGAACAATTGCCCATTGCTCTGGTGGCACCTAAAAATTGCTTTTTGAAGAGCCTTCTTTCCTGAGTTCTGACAGTACAGGGTCGTGTTACCTGAGGTACCACTGCGTCCATGTGAGAAGAAGGGATGTCAAGGATAATTATTTTGTGTTTCTGAATGCTTTTAAAAATGTTCATGCTGGTCGTAGTTCCTAGTGGCTCATACTGGGTGCTGTTCCTAAAGATGGCACTGAGTTCCTGGCAGATGTGGATAATTACTGATGAGTAACAATGGTGTAACCCAGCGTGCCTTGTGAAATGCTGTTTATTCAGTCCTTCACAACTTTTAAGTCTCCAGCACAAGGAGGGCAAATCCTGATGCTGTTGAAGCCAAATATCTGTTTTGCTTTTGCTTCAGCAGGGTCAGCTGTTAGGCTCCCTATTTCCCTTAGGAAACAGGCAGCTGCATTCCTGCCTGGACCAAAGCACAGATTTTCACCTTAACTTTGAGATGAAATTTCAGAAAGAACATACATTCACTCCCACATCCACACACACAAACCCTGCAAACACCCCCACAAAACGAGTGCATATTAAGCATGATGGTGGAGGTCATTTATTTATGGATAATGGAAAATATTTTAAAAAAGATGATTTTCTGCTGTAAAAATGGAATTGTAATAATGACAGGGGATTGGAAGTAAAAAAATGATGATTAGTCAGGAACACATTTGGGTGTGGTGAAAAGAGATGCCTCTATCATTTATTTCAAGGTTAAACTACCAAATGTTCAAATATGTCTGCAACTGACTCAACAGCATTATAGATGAATAGGCACTATGCAATCAGAATACATTATATCCCTACAGAGGCAGTCCAGGAGGAATGATGCTGATAAACAAGCCCATATTAAGAGGAATGACAGACTAAAAATAAAGCTTTTTGACAATGCAAAATTGCATTTTTCTATATGTTTTATTGAGAGAATGTAATATTGGATCTGCCAGCATAAAAGATTATATAAAATTTTTGGATTTCAGATTCTGCTTCTTGTTCTGACAAAGTATCTGGCTAAATTACAGCATGAAGCAAGTATTTCAGGATAGAAATCAGGCCTCAAACCAGCTTAAATTGTCCTGGAACACTTGGTGTGATTCTTCTCACTCTTCCCCCACTTTTCCACTCCTTCCCAGGGAGGTTCAAGGGAAGTCTGTGCAGGGCTTTTTCAGCTGACTGTAGGCTGCTTCCATACATTTGGTTTTCTTTCAATCCAAGCTTCCTTGAATGACTCCTTGTGCTGCAAAGGCTTAAAAAGGGCACAATTAATTTCTAAATGTTCTTGTTTTTGGAGTCAGATTCCATAATTCATCTCTAGTCTGATAGCACAAAATAAAATCTTTATGGGTAGGGTAATTTTAGCTAGTGTTAGCTTCTCTGGAAAGTGCAGCAGGAGGAAAGTAACTTCTGTAAATTTTCTGTTATTTTAAAATATTTATTATATAGTTCACATATGAAAATTTTGCATAAACCAAAAGGATATTACATTAAATTGATAGTGGGCCAAAGGAAAGGTATTAGATGAGAATGACCAGAGCAAAATCACCAGATAACCACTGAGTTTATAAACTCATATTGGGACCACATTCTTGTTCTTCAGCATTTGACCTCTGGGTCCCACATAATGAATACATTTGCCCTAGGCCAGTTTGAGTTCAGTTGTGACTGCAACTTATTTAGTTTCAGTTCCAGTACAAATCTCTCAGAATTTTGAAATAGGATTTGCTTTTTGTTCTGGTTTAATCTAAAAATAAAATGGAAAAAAAGACTACTATTTGTTCAGCTCCGTTGCTCTGTTGTTCCCTCATCCTTTGTTCTGAAATCAGACTTTTCAATACACTCATATGTTGAAGTAGACTAAGTGGTAGGGCACTTCACTTTTATTAACCTTACTTTACAATTTGCGCCTGTGGATTGTGTGTATCCAAAGAACACTTTGGGTAAGAGTCAGTGGGTCCCAGTATGGATGAGATGACTAGATAAGTAAAAACCTCTTACATAGAGCAGGTTTTATCATATCTGAAATTGGCTGCATATTTATCAACTTGAAGATAATGGAAGATCCATTTACAGCTCCTGCTTATATGTCAGATTTTTATTCCTGCACTACACTGAAACACATCTGCAATTCATCAATGAAAAGTTGAGCTTACACTTCACTTATTTCCTGTCAGTTCTAGTATTAGAGATTTACCTTTGCATAATACTGAAAAATTATAGTGGTACAAGTGGTACCATGATCTTGAAAGGGCCAAAGTAAAGTACTGAGCTTTACTTAAGCCAAATTATATAGGACTATTCATCTGTTTCTGCCCCTAGTTAGATTCCTGAATAGTTGAATCTCTTGCATATCTCCATGTTTTAGCTGTTTTCAGCTGGCAATCCTATCCAGAATGGTTGCTATGTTCCCATTCATAGCATCCAGGGAATATGTGAACAGTAGTGAAAACAGCAGCAGGGAATGTAGAAATGATCCTAAGCAGCATATAGGCAGAAAAAGCAAAATTATTTTTTAAGCAACCAGAAACGTGCATTAAAAAATTAACAAGTCCATATGCAGCAAGCAATGTGGCACATCATCTTTATTGATTACCACTTCCAGAGCAGATATACGTAGTTCACAATAGAAAACATACCCTGCATTAAATTTCAATTTTTCTAAATTCCTAGCAGGGATAAAACAGGGAAAAGGGTATGTATAATCTTTGCAATAAAAATAGTCATTCTGTACCCCTGCTGTGTGATCTAATGATAATGTTGAGTCAAACATGAACAGAGGAACAAAACTGGCCTGTCTAAACAGAGATATTTGGCTGAAACTCAAGACTAAAAGAGGAGTTTATGACTTTTTGAAGAAGGAGCAGGCTATGCAAAAGGACTATGAGGATGTTTTGAGGTTATGCAGGGAGAAAATGAGAGGAGCTAAACCCTGACCAGAAATTTTTTGGCTACTGCTGTAAAAGACAATAAAACCCTTCTATTAATACAATAGAATCCAAAGGAGGGCTGAGTCCCCATCTTTGTTAGATACGTGGAGGGGGAGGAATACAGGGAAGGACTGAGGTACTTCATGCCTTGGTCTGTGCAAGTAAGACCAGCTGTTCTCTGGGTGCTGAGCTCCCTGAACTGGAAGAGAAGGAAGAGGAGCAGAAGGAAGCCCCTGTAACCTAAGAGTAAATGTTCACTGGCCTGCTACACCCCTTAGATACACACAAGTCTATGAGGCCAGATGGAATCCACCCCAGGGTACTGAGGGACCTGGTGGAAGCACTCACCAAGACACTTTCCATGATTTACCAGCAGTCCTGGCTAACCAGGGAGATCCCAGTTGACTGAAAGGGATCTAATGTCCATTTACAACAAGGACTGTAAGGAGGATACAGGGAGCTACAGGCCTGTCAGCCTGACCTCAGTGCAGGGAAGGACATGGAAGAGATCATCCTGAATGCCTTCATGTGGGACAGCCAGGGCATCAGGCCCAGCCAGCATGGGTTTAGGAATGACAGGTTCTACCTGACAAACCTGATCTGCTTTCCCACTTAGTGCATGAGAAACAGGCTGTGACTGTTATCTAGATGGACTTCAGTAAACCTTTAATATCATTTCCCACAGAATTCTCCTGGAGAAACTGTCTGCACATTGTCTGCAGCTTGGATGGCTGCACTCTTTGCAGAAAATGACATACAGGAGTATTGATCTGCTGGAGGGTAGGAAGGCTCTAAAGAGAGATCTGGACAGGTTGGGTTGATGGTCCAAAACCAATTGTGTGAGGCTCAACAAGACCAAATGCTACATTCTACACTTGAGTCACAGCCTCAGGCAGCACTTCAGGCTGGGCGAAGAGTGGCTGGAAAGTGGGAAAAAGGACCTGGGGGTGCTGGTCAACAGCAGCTGACCATGAGCCAGGTGTGCCCAGGGGGCCAGGAAGGCCAATGGCACCTGGCCTGGATCAGCAATAGTGTGGCAGCAGGACCAGGGCAGTGATTGTCCCCCTGTCCTGGGCACTGGTGAGGCCACACCTCAAATCCTGTGTGCAGTTTTGGGCACCTCACTACAGGAGAGGCATTGAGGGGCTGGAGCGAGTCCAGAGAAGGGCAGTGGAGCTGGGGAAGGGTCTGGAATCTGATAAGGAGAAGCTGATGGAGCTGGGGATGTTTAGCCTGGAGAAAAGGAGGCCTGGGGGAGACCTCATCACTCTCTACATCTCCCTGAAAGGAAGTTGTGGTGTGGTGGGGGTTGGTCTCTTCTTCCAAGTAGAAATGGCAGGACCAGAGGAAATGGCCTCAAGTTGTACCAGGCTAGATTTATTTTAGATATTATGAACATTTTCTTCAAAGAAAGGGTTGTCAAACGCTGGAACAAGCTGCCCAGGGAAGTGGTTGAATCACCATTGCAGGAGATATTCAAGAGATCTGTAGATGTGACACTTGAGGACCTCTTTTATTGATGGACTTGGCAATGCTGGGATAATGGTTAGACTCAATGGACTTAAATACCTTTTCCAATCAAAATGATTCTATAATTCTATTCTATGATTACCAGTGATGATGATGAGGGAGGGAAATAGAGTGGTGTCTTACCAACAGCATAAAGCCACAGAATATTTCTACCCTGGAAGAGCAAGCTTAGCATAGCCCTTGTCCCTTAGTGGTAATCAGTAGTCTGACTGATGTCAAACTGAGATAGGGCAGTGAAATTTGCATTCTTTTGATTAGAGAACTGAGATTAACACTGCAAGTCTCCTCTGATTATGTCTGAGAAGATGGGAAGTCATATGAGAACTCCAGGGGGAATATGATAGCCTTTAAATGAACACAATTTAAATGGAGGGTATCAGGTCTCTCACTCCTTTGAAGGCAGAAAAAAGAATAGCTTCAAACTGGTACCATGTGAATATCAGGCAGTTTATCTGATATTCACTAACCACTTCAGGACTGCTGCCATTCCAAAGGCCAAAGGAAAAAGTGATAGTAAGAAGCAAAAGAAAGTGCAAAAGCACTGGTGATGGGCAGCACGCCGGTGTCTGCTCATAATAGGGAAAAATCCTGAACTGAGTAAGAGAAAAATAGAAAGTCACTTTTAAGATCAGTTGTACTGATCCATTTCATGAATAACAACAAGAATTTGCTTTTAGGCATAAAATGAATGAAAGAAAACACACATTTCTTAGCCAGCAACTTTTGATGAGGTCTATATTTCTGTCAATTACAGACTCCTCATGAGTTTAAAGAGCTGGGGCAAATGTAGGAAAATGCTTATTTGGGTTCTCTCAAAAGGGGACAATAGGCCTATTTATGTAATCACTTTTATCAATTCCTTTTATCATTATGTGATATAAGTTCAGAGTGACAAGGTTCATTTACTCATTCTCTCATATCTTCTGTTGCAGCAGGCTTCTCCCTCAGCCTGCATGCCTAGATTTTGGGCTGTTTCTTTTTGGAAACAATCTAGCAAGGTAAGAAGATTTTTTTTCTGATTACAGTGAAGAAAGTTCCATGCATAGCCCGTTATGTTGCATAACATTAACTATGGTTTAGACATTTATTAGTCTTTTTTTATTCTTTTGTATTTGAGATTTTAGTATTGTATTAGGATTAGTTCCTGCAAGCACACAGATATTTCTTTAAATAGAACTGTAATGGATGCACTGGTGAGGTGAAATTCCACTGTACTTGGTTATCTTCTCCCTATTGGTAGCAAATACAGCTGTACAGAGAACAAATACAAGAAGCAGTGCACAAGAACTCACTCAAAGGAGCTCAGGAATTTAGAGACTTCCTTAAAAAATGGCCCCAACACTACTCCTCTTCCTAGCATATAAGGACCAGCTGTTCCCATCTGTGCAGGGGTTTAACTCCTTTCTGAACACATATAAATCCTGGCTCCCTGGTAACATCTGGCAGTAAATTAAACAAATCAGTGTGCTTTTTGTTTATTTAATATTCTTCATAGTCGTTGCTTTGGTACCTACCAGGGACATTTAATCTTCTGGTAGGACATCATGGATACACATTGCTCATTTGAAGTCTCCTCAACCCTGAAGATTTTTTGTATAAATCTGTATTATGGAAAGAAGTATTTTCCTTTCAACATTGAAACCTCTTGCTCTCAGAGCACATTGCAGCCCTGCAGATTTCAATTCCAAAATAAAGTACTCTCCCTTCTTCAGGAAAGCTGCCCGATTTTTGAGCATGCTAGAAAGAGATCGTGTGCAGAGGAAACAATGGAGAACAAAATTTATTCTGTGCATCCCCAACAGGTAGTCAAATACATATGGCAGATTATTGAGAGACCTTGCTTTATTTATTCATGTCAGTGCTTGACAGAGAGGACCATGATAGCCTGCGACAGGCTAGCCCTGCTGAGGTTGATAAAACCCGCAGGTGGCACTGCTCCCTCACTAGTTCTCTTCTCAAGCCAGCCGTGACTCACAGTCTGTACTGAACATATTATTTTTTCTCCTAGGGACATGTTTACTTTGTGCATCCTGAGCCACAAACAGAAAAATGAGCTCTTCTTTAATGCAATATTAGCAATGAAAATCCCGTTAAACCTTTAAAGATCGGGATGGGCCATGTTTCACTTACCTTTTGCACCAGACTGCTCATATAGTTAAATAAAATTGCTCTTCTTGGTTCAGTGGACTAAAGCCCTTGCTTTCTGTCCAATTTGGTATGGAATTCCTTTGTTTCTAGAAAAAAAAACAACCACTAAAATCTTACAGACCTTGCAGTAGCATGAAAACCTGGATGTTTCTTTAAGAAAAACAAAAACTATCTGTCAATTAATAAGCAAACAGGTGAATTGATTAAAGGAATACATTTAAACACACACACACACAAAGAAAATAAACAAGTCTGCCCTACTTCGGGCAGCAGCTTATGTTTGATCAGGCTTTCACTGAAGATACAAAGCTAGCAAGTAAATTGGACAAGGAAGAGTTTTCCTCTCTGTTCTCTGCAGTGTGGCACTCAGTAAACAATGCTGGGTAGAATTTAACACCAGACTGTGGCAAGGGAAGCAGCATGCTGTAGTAATTTGGTGACTGCATGCTCTGCTTTTATCTATCTGCAGAGAGAGCAGTAATGCTTGCAGCTAACATTTCATAGTGTTTTCCAGGCTAAAGTTAGAAAAAGAAACGGTTTGCCTAAGTCACAGCATCTCCAGTAGTTCCTTTGCCGAGCACTATTGTCTTTGTTTTTTTAGGCAATGGATTTCAGTTTTCACAGGGGACTAATCTCGAGGACATGAAGGTGGCCGTTGTTTCTGCTTGATTGTTTACACTGATTTGCCCAGCTTATAAAGCCTTTCAAAAGCCATGTTCTTACATGCTTAGCAGAACTCTTTAGAGACTGGCTGTAAAAATCTTCCTGCGTTCAATTTGTGCCAGGCATACACTCAACTCTACAGAAAGCTCTGCAGGTACCTGTCTTGAGCAAAGCTTAAAAAATAGGACTGAAGCTTGCTGCTGCTGCAGGTACAGCTCCTAACACTGCACAGACTGAACTGCAAAGCCTGCCCCCAGTGCATGTGCATGAGACAAGGATGCCAGCAAGGCATTTCTAACCACAGCACATCTCAAGGGGTTAATATGAACAGTAGCATTTAAGGGCTGCTAACAAGGCAGTGACAGACACCCTACTTGAAAGGGAGGAAATAACTGGAAAGATGATAACTCTTTTTGCTTCCCACATGCCAGTACTAAGTACTGAGGTTGTAGCCACTTTTCCTTGTTGTTTATCACAAGGAGTTTGCCATGTCTGGGCAAATCCATCATTGTTTCTGCTCTTCAGGTACACAGAAGAAAGGCAAGCCCAAATTCTTGACTTGTCACATATTTTTCAAATCCAGTAAATTATAAACTCTTAGCTAACTGGGAGACATGTCTCCTGCTAAAGAAACTCTAATGGTTAATTTTTCCAGAGCTTAGCTAGATACAGCTATCACTGAAGTCAATGAGCAGACTAAAGCTCAAAGCAGATTAAATCTAACATATTCTTGAGAAACTGCTGAATAATTCCATCCTTTGCCTTTTCTCCTCTCACTTCTGCTACACTTTTTCTGCTCACTGCTTGACTCCCTTTTTTCTTTGTGTTTGCTTAATGATGGCTGCCATTTCCCCTCTCCATGAACAAACAAGCTCACTATTTTCTTTAATGCTCCTATTTGAATTATCTCTGTAAATTCACCAGAATGATAGAAGTGTTATTTTGCTATCTACCCCAACTGTGAGTCTTGCTGATTTAAACTCAAATATGCTAAAATGAGTTTTAGATTAGGATTCTTTGTTCTATTGTCTCTACAGAATTCACTGTTCCAAATGTGTTACTTTGAGAAGAAAAAAATTAATATCCTGTGCTTGAGGCATTCTTGGAAAAAGCCAGTGGCCTATACACATAAGGAAGAGATACTTATCTGAATAAAAATATGTCTGTTAGACATATGAAGACACTCTCTATGCATTCTCCTTTGAAAAGCTGTCCTAGTCTCACTCACCCCACCTCGTTTCCCTCTGATTCATTCTAATCTGACTCCTCTGAAGTTTCCTTGACCTTTCCTTACTACTCTCTCTCAGCTTTTCTATTTCATGTCTTTATACGAGGTAGATGAACAGTTTTCTTTGTACCTCTGACAACTTTTTCTTTATAGCCACCCCTGTGGGTTTGAACAGCATTTATCTCTGGACAAAAAGGCTTTTAACTGGATTATTTAAAAACAGAAAAACAACAAACCAATTTATATGATGTTACAAACTGAGCTTTTTAAGCAAGAAAGAGAAGGAAAAATATTTATCAGGGCTTAAAAGTAAGCACTTCAGGTAATGAAAGCTGATTGACAATTACTGCTGTCTTTTAAATGAAACAATTGGACTGAGGTATTTGGAACACCTGTTGTATGAACTAATATTACAAGAGAAAAGCTTGAATTGTTGATTCACTAAGAAAAGTATGTGCTAACTCCCTTTTAAAATGAATAGGTTTTAATACTGAGTAAAAGAAAGTTGTCAGAGGACTTGACAAACTATGACACACAGAGAACATTGTTTGTTGAGTGATGTATCTAGGGTTGGCTTCAAGCATGAGGAAAAAAGGCAGTGGAGCACATCAGCAGAGTAAAAGTAGGGAAAAGGAAAACTGCAAAGTGGCCATGCCCCACTTACTGCTCTGCCCTGGTCAAGGTCCTGCAAAGACAAGCTGAATTTTGCTGTGACTGTGAGAAACTTTGTGGATGTAGGGCAGTAAATGTGGCTGTGAAGAAGTAAAACTCCACTTAGAAGTATCAGTTATTTCTGTATTTCTTGCCCTGCCTCTGGCTGCAGAAGGAGCAGCAAACCTGGTTCTCCAGAATCCACTTGATTCTGACACTTTCAGGAATGAAAATGTTTTTCTCTCAGCCCTCCTCAGATGCCACCCCCATAGTTTTGCCTCTGCCTCTGGCTTCTTCTGTCCCTGTGGCAAAGTAGACCCATCTTGGCTGTGTTTGCAGAAGCAAACCACCAATTCAGTTTGACTATGGATATATATCTTTGCAACTGCTGTGAATACATTGCACACTATAGAGAAATAGATTATCAAAATGTTTAAGTCAAAGTCAAAAACATAATGAAAATTATTGGCAATTTTGGATAAAAATCATTTCAGAGCTTTCTGTGGAATGAGATTTGTTTCCTTCTCATTTCAGCCACCACTGTGATGATGTGACCAAAATATCTGTCAAATACTGAGATGCATTAATGCAGATAGCTATAGTAAACCCTGTGAGGAAGTTAATAATAGTTTATTT